>JANAVB010012707.1:0-107646 GCA_029216955.1 Iris pallida | reverse complement strand
CTGACGTCACTGAGGCTGCCCGCCTCGGGGTTCCAATTGTCAAAGCCCTGGCTGTCGGGGCTGGTGCTGAAGACTGATTCATCTGGCCGTGAGATCGCTTCCGACCTCCGGCCCTATCCTCGATCCTCCGGGAGGTATACTCGTGCCTCTTGGCTGCTCTCATACCGCATCAAAAGTCCGATGCTCAAAATGCTCCACTGCCAATAAAATCTCCAGATGGAGCCCCTGCTGGAACCGCTGGGCTCTGTCGAACTCGGTCGCTACCAAGGTGGGAGCAAACCGACTAAGTCTCAAAAACTCAGCCGTATATCCGTCGACCGTCCTGTCTATCTGCTTCAAATTGGTGAACCTCGTCTATAGATCATACCGAGCTACAGCATCGAAGTACTTGGTCTAGAATCTCTCACGAAATACTGCCCAGACAATAGGTGTCACTAATCCAATGGCCTGCGCGCCCCACCAGCTGTGGGCCAAATCCAACAACTGCAGGCGCACTACGGCCACCTTCTCGTCTTCTGGGGTCCTAGATGCTTCTAGAATAACCTCAGTGTCCTGAAGCCATGCATCAGCAGCAATAGCATCTTCGCTACCATCGAAAAGGGAGGGTTCAAATGCTTAAAATTGTTCGCTGCACTATTACCTTGATGACCACCTCTGCTCAGAGCATCTTGTACTGCCTGGTGCAATGCATCACCTCGACGATCTTGAGAAGCTAACAATGTCCTGATGAGACCCACCAAGGTGCCATCGTCAAGCTCTGCAGGCTGGACTGGCTGAACTGGCGGCTCTTGAACATTACGATTTTGATTGAGGAGTCCAGATCCTCGCTCGCGCATTCCAGAGTTGCAAGCAAGTATACCTTGCCTTGTATTACTGGTTTTATTCATTTATTTTATGTTATGTGTCTGAGAGATGCCTCGGGTGCAGTCGATGATGGTATTGTCATAGAGATTCATGTACTTGACTTAGTCCTAGATGACATACCCTAGGTTTAGGAATCATAGTCATGATTCCCATGACCTTGACACGACTTACGACACGACACTAAGTGAGTTCATACCATGGCAAGGGCTTACGTATTCGGCTAAATACTAATACAAAGGGCTCGTATACTAGTACATTGTGTGGTTAAGTTGTGTCTAGTTATTGTGGCCTTGCATTGAGAGATGGAATGTTCAAGTGGTGGATACGACTTGTACATTTTTGAGGGCAGGGGAAAATAATTAGTAGGCGTATGAGACAAACAGTTACATCAGCCTTTTGTTTGGTTTTGGGGCCATATGAGGCCAATCTACTCGGTTAAGGGCAACGGCTCGTGATCCGACGTCGGCCCGTATTTTGACGTAAATCCTTATTTACCTAACCATATGAACCATGGTTGTCTTCAAAGTGCATTTCAATTATATGGTTAGTTCATCCCTTACATTTATTTAGTATTTACTTTATGGCATGTTTCTTCTGTATCTTGCTATGTCACCTGAGGACCTGGTTCCTTTACAGATTTAGATGAGCACATACAGCTGACTATGTAGGAACCGAGAGTTGAGACTAGACTTGTTGCTGAAGACGTCCAGATGTTTCCTGAGGAGTTTCCTTGACTAAGGATATGGTGCTATTTTGGTTAGGAGCATTATTATCTAGTTAGTCGATGCTCATGACTAGTTATCTTTCATATTTCAGTATTTTTATTCAATGTTATACTCCATGGGTTTGTTCCCACCAGACTATTCAGTTGTATTTTATTCAGACTCCATGTTATTCCCAGTTCATATTTCAGTATTACATTCCTTATTTATGTGGATGGGATTTAGATGTTACCTATTGCCTGTGTATAGTTATATTTACAGCATAGTACATATGGGATAAGTCCATTAAATTGGGAAATTATTCCAGATCGTATTAGCTGGCATCGTCTCGGCCTAAGTTTCTATTTTGTAACTGGGGATTGACATATTTAGTGGTTGCCCATGCAAGTCTTGTTTATCATTTCGGTTACGTTATTGTACGATACGAGCCTGCGATTAGGATTAGCAGTACTAGGATCTCATCCACTTGATTACCGCCTTTGAATCCTAACTAATATTCTACTATTTATTTCCTTGCATCCTACTTCCTTATGTCTTCTTGTAATAGAATTTTGTCCCTCTCAGATAGATGAATTTACGCAGTGGATGCACGGCTTATGGCGTTTCCCCAACATCCGACACCGAGCCCAATGACAACAGGACCCAAGCTCCACCAGTGGACCAGATCCCGGGACATGTCATAACCTTCCCGTCGACTCCATCGATTCACGTGGAACCTGTACCACAATATGCACCAACTCACTAGTAGGGACAGACTTGACGAACACCGACCCAGCAGGAGATTCCTTTGCCTCCTCTGCCTTCTTTTCCACATCAGATGGCGTACGTGCCATTTGCTCCCCAGATGGCTCAGTAGAAGGGATAGCCGGAGATGTTCCAATTCTTTCAGGCGATGACGCAAGTACAGTGGCAGCAGACCAAAGTTTTGAGGCAGAGCATGATGACGGTCCTAGAGAGAATACCTGCCCGAGTATCTGCACCAGCACCAGTACCAACTTAATCAATAGGCATTATCAAAAGGTATCGCAAGATGAACCCGAAGCCTTTCAATGGTCGAAGATCCCAAGGAGGTCACTGAATGAATGGTCAACACACAGAAGCTTCTGGAGGCATCTCAGCTGCCTGAAAACCTATGGACGACTGCCGTGAGGACCCAGTTGGAGGGGAATGCTCATCATTGGTGGGTGTCGAAGGAGCATGAAGTTGGCAAGAACAAGACTTGGAAGCAATTTCTTAAGTATTTTGAGGTGAAGTTCTCCACGACGACTGTTAGATATACTCTCTTCGATCAGTTCCTCAACCTCAGGCAGGGAAACATGACTGTAGACGAGTAAGATGTGGAGTTCAGTCGTCTTAGCCGGTTCGGTACCATTCTGATACGGAAAGAGAGAGAGAAGGCCAGAAGATTTTACCAAGGATTGACGATGGAGCTTCAAGGATGCACCAGCACTCAGGCGAGGAACTCGTATGCAGAGCGTTAGAAGAGGAAAGAGTCCAGAGGCCATCAACAAGGATCCATCGATTTCGAGGTACCCCGCTACTACTGACGCACTAGCTGGAGGACAAGAAGGAGGAACGATCAGGCACTCAGGAGAACATCAGCAGAGAGCCATTCCATACCTGATGGAGTTCAAGACTTGTAACTTTTGTGACAAGATGGGACACATTCAGAAGGAGTGTAGGAAGAAGCTACGTTTGTGCTTGAAGTGTGGATCGAAGCAACATCAGGTTATGAGATGTCCATGGCGTCGAGATATAACTCACCAGTTAGTCTTGATACCAGTTCTACCAAAATGGGGTATGTTTGCTATTGACTATTTGATTATTATTATATGTTGTTTTATTATTGTGTATCTAATTTCGAGGATGGAATTTTCTAAGGTGGATAGAATGTAAGCCCATGTTTCAAAATTTTAGGATTAGTTGGAGATTACGGCTGATTTGTTTTTAATTAGGATTGATTACGGTTAATTAGAAATTTACATAACTAATTATGAATTTTTAGTTATTATTAAATTCCCACTTTTGTTTTTAATTATCATATACACCTTGCCGTGATTTTTAATTTAGGAGCACAAGACTAGTAGTTTTCTCAAAACCAATTTTACATGCATGATCTAGTTGAGACACTCTACGCCTATGACCTTTGTGTCCACTCAAATGTACCTCCTTGTGCTTCATTTTAATCGCACAACTTTCATGACCCGAGACCCAATTTTAACTCCTACCATGAAATCACTTTCACTTCGAACCTGATTTTGAGACATAATTCAACCCAAACTTCTCAACCCAAAGTATGGACATGGCCCACATTAAGTCTACTACACACGTGCCACTTGTGTCCCATTGAATTGAGTCCCTACATGCTATATATTAATCCATGATCATCAATGACTTAAATTAGAGTCATGGTGACACCGAACCCAAACTTGACCCAATCTTAACCAAACAAATCTGACCCAATTGCATGTGACCCCTTCCATGACACCCACAAAACGTCCTTCTTCCTCCACCTCTACTCTCCTGGCCGAAAGTGAATATTCACTCAAAGTGAATGTTGGATTAAGTCTTGTTCTATTTTAGAACATTTTACTAAAGTCTTCTACAAAGTAATTACCATATATATATATATAAAGTATCACTTACTTTCTAGCTTTAATATAAAAAATCATAATTTAATTACAAGGCTAGAAAAAAATACCACACAATACTTTAAAAAAATAAAAACCAGGGATTTTTACAGCTGGACAAGTGCCACCCTCTCTACTGCAACTAATGCCACTAGTGTGTACTCTCGATACCCTGGTGCATCACCTCGGCCGGTCGCTGTAGTGCCTCAGCCTGGGCCCTCTGAGCCTCCATCATCTCCCGAAATAATGTAAACATCTGGATCGCCTTAGTCAGCTCTGGAGGTGGCGGAGGAACACCCTCTAACTCCACAGGAACAGTCTTTCGAATGGTGGAGGAGCACAACCAAAAGCTAGTAGGAGCAACTCCTACTGTCTAAACATGGGGTCGAAAGGTAGTAGACCTCTCAGAAGCTACTGCGCGTCCAGGGCGATGGGATCTAGTCTTCAACGACATACTGAAGACAAATCAAACAAAGAAAGTCAATATGGCACAAGATAAGATATTATCTAGGAAGGACAATTAAATTCGATGAACAATTATGCAAAAGGATGAATCGAATACTAAAAACTGTGAGCTTCTGCCATGACCTCCTGTCTGATATCTCCATTGGGTACACAAAGGCGCTTCCCACGCCGAAGTGTACCATCCTCATGGATACATAACTCTGGCCGTCGTCCTGCCTCACACTCTGCTCTGAGTCGCTGAAGCTTGGAATCTGTTGACTGAGCTAACTTGATTCTCTCAACTATAGTGGACTGAACTTGTAGACTAGCCATCAATGCCACATTGGTAGGAAGAACAACTTCAATACCCATCTTCTGAAGATCTACTAATAACTCTGGTTGCGTTGTCAGAAAATAAACTCCGTCTCTCATGCTCAATGCATCTGCAACAACGTTGGCCTTCCCAGGATGATACTACTGCAGGTTGACATCATAATCCACAAGTAGCTCTAGCCACCTTCTCTGACGTATGTTAAGATCCTTCTGGGTGAAAACATATTTCAGGCTCTTGTGGTCGGTGAAGATCTCCACCCTATCTCCAAACAAATAGTGCCTCCACAACATGAGTGCAAACACCACTGCTGCCAGCTCCAAGTCATGGGTTGGGTAATTCCTCTCATGATCACGAAGTTGCCGTGATGCATAAGCTATTACCTTCCCATGTTGCATCAGAACACATCCTAAACCTCTGCCTGAAGCGTCACAGTATACCGAAAATCCTCCGGTCCCATCAGGAAGCGTGAGAATAGGAGTCGTCATTAAGCCTCGCTTCAACTTCTCAAAAGATTTCTGGCACTCTGCTGTCCAAGCAAACTGTGCATCCTTGCGGGTCAACTGGGTCAGCGGCGCCGAGATCCGAGCGAAGTCCGAAACAAATCGCCGGTAGTAGCCGGCCAATCCAAGAAAACTACGAACCTCTGCAACTGTGCTGGGCACCGGCCATGACTCAATGGCCACGATCTTCTGGGGATCCACTTCTACTCCTCCTCTGGTGATGATATGACCCAAGTACGAAATGCGATCGAGCCAGAACTCGCATTTACTGAACTTGGCATATAACTGGTGCTCCCTGAGTATCTGAAGAACAACCCTGAGATGCTGCTCATGCTCCGCCTCATTCTTGCTGTAGACCAGAATGTCGTCTAGGAATATGATCACAAACTGATCCAAGTAAGGCATGAAAATGCGATTCATGAGGTCCATGAATACTGCCGGTGCATTGGTTGTTCCAAATGGCATAACAAGGAACTCCCAATGCCCGTATCTCGATCTGAAAGCTGTCTTCGGGATGTCCTGCTCTCTGACTCTGATCTGATGATATCCTGAGCGCAAGTCAATCTTCGAGAATACAGCTGCCCCTTTAAGTTGATCAAACAAGTCATCTATCCTCGGGAGAGGGTATCTGTTCTTGATTGTCACTGAGTTCAAGGTACGATAATCTACACATAATCTGGACGTACCATCCTTTTTTTTCACAAGAAGCATCGGGGCTCCCCAAGGCGATCCACTAGCACGAATGAATCCCTTGGTTCTAAGCTCTTCAATCATCTTGTACAAGATCTCCAACTCTGATGGCGCCATCCTGTAGACTCTCTCTGACACCGGGGCTGTCCCAGGAATCAAGTCTATGGTGAACTCAATCTCCCGCTCTGGCGGCATACCTGGAAGCTCTTCTGGAAAAACATCTGGGAACTCATCTACTATCCTGGGCAATTGAACTGCTGCTACTGCCATCCGCAATACTGGAGGAGAAGGCTCAACCTCGCCTCGAGAGAAAGAAACTCCGGCTCTCCTGGAATGCTAAAAACAACCCTGCCAATGTGGCAGTCTATCCTAGCGTACTGGTCCCTCAGCCAATCCATCCCTAAGACTACATCATAATCGGCCATCGGGAATTCTATCAATCTAGCGGGAAACTCTCTACTGCTAACTACGATTCGACACGAGGAAAATACTCTATCGACTCCCACAAGTCCGTTACCAGTGAGTATATTGAGCCTTACTGATAATGACTCGGGCTCCAGTCCTATCCGTGTCGCGAATCGTACAGACATGAATGAATGCGATGCACCGGAATCAAATAACGCTGATGCTGGGAAGGAGTTAACGAGAATAGTACCTGCCACTACCTCACCTAGTGCTAATCCTTCTTCTACGGTCATCGCCATCGCCTGACCATGTCCTCTGGGTGCGGGTCCCCTCTGCTGCTAAACCTGTCTGCTCTGAATCAGGGCTTGGGCTTGCTCATACTGCTGGGGGTTTTGCTGCTGGAAGGCTTGGGACTGAGGCGGCAAGGGCCTCGAAAACTATTGTGCTGCTGGACTGGTGTTGGTCCTCTCACCGAAGGACTAGAAAAGGTCGAAGAAGAGGAACTCCTCCTGTTCGGGCAGTTTCCAACCCTGTGGTTCGGTGCTCCACAAACTAAGCACAATCCTGTGCTCTGCGACATTCTGACACGTGTCCTGGCTTCCCGCAATGAGTGCAACCCACTGCGGAAGACTGGTTCTGCTTCTGTTGCTGAAGGTGCGTCGGGATAGAATGCTGAACCGACGTCACTGAGGCCGCCCGCCTCGGAGTTCCAATAGTTAAACCTCTAGCTGCCGGGACTGGAGCTGATGATTGGTGCATCTGACTGTGGGACCGCTTCCTACCTCCGGTCCTATCCACGATCCGCTGGAGGTGTACTCATGCCTCCTAGCCGCCCTCAATACTGCATCGAACGTCTGGTGTTCGAACTGCTCAACTGCTAGTAAAATCTCCAAATACAGCCCCTGCTGGAACCGCTGGGCCCTATCAAACTCGGTTGCCACCAAGGTGGGGGCAAACCTACTGAGTCTAGAAAACTCAGATGCATAACCATCGACTGTTCTGCCTCCTTGCTTCAGGTTGGTAAACCTCGTCTGCAAGTCATACCGAGCCACAGCATCAAAATACTTCGTCTGGAATCTCTCTCTGAACACTGCCCAAGCAATGGGTGCCACTAATCCCTCGGCCTGCGCCGCCCACCAACTGCGGGCAAGATCTAACAACTGCAGGCGCACTACGACCACCTTCTCGTTTTCTGGAGTCCTGGCTGCTTCTAGAATCACTTCGGTATCCTGAAGCCAAGCATCCGCGGCGATGGCATCTTCGCTGCCGTCGAAGAATGGAGGGTTCAGGCGCTTGAAGCTGTTGGCCGCACTGTTACCCTGATGACCACCCCGGGTCAAAGCATCCGTCACTGCCTGGTGCAAGGCATCTCCACGCCGGTCTTGGGAAGCTATCAAGGTCCTGACGAGTCCTACCAAAGTGCCTTCATCATTTTCTACTGGTTGAACTGGCTGGACTGGTGGCTCTCCGCCAGAAGGCACGACTCTAGAGGCTACTCCGGAATGCTGGGCTTGATCTCCAGGTTACTGCTGGTCCACGGGAGGTGCTTCGCCTTGCTGGTCAGTAGGACCACGAACAATGCCGCTGAAGAAGACGACATAGGGAACAATAAGGAAGGACCAGGACAGATCAACGATACAAGCATATGATCAGGACAAGAATCCAGGGATTCAGAAGATACGAGCAGAGATCAAGGACGAATACTGATTGAGACATCTATTCGGTAAACCCTCACATATCTTGATTTACAAGACCTGCATGGGCCACCACTTAAACCATGTCACGCCCCAGAACCAGAATACTGGAGAGCGGGGGCAGACATAGCCAGCTACGTATATGAAATGGAATCCATCTCACTATACGGTCACGGCTGTCTAGATACATGAGGGTTTAACTACAAGCCAGCAGTCTCCTAAGGTCATGAACAAGCCTATTGTCTCAATCACAAGCAAGCAATAGTAATTACAAGATGTCAGAGCACCAAATATATATTAGCAAGGCGTCCCATACATTACATATTGGATGATCATGAAGCTAGTCGTACAAAATGCCAGGACTAGCAACAGTTCAGTCATACATGATCAACCCTAGGATCTGTCAATCATGTTACAAGCCCGTAGGCAGACAATAAGGTGCAATCGAGCTAACACGTGCTCGTCGGCTAAATGCCTCAAAAGTATAATTTATAATAGAGTGGGAGAGCCAAAGATAAAACGCACTCGTTGCCAGGGTTACGCCTAGTGGTCACCATCTGGCTGGAAGGGAGGTAGATCCTCTGGAGCTGCTCCGGTATCTGGCCATACAAAACCAGCTGGGTCAATCCCAGAAGAGCAAGTGCCACAAAGGAAGCTTCACTGAAGAACTAAACCAGCAATTCGCACAAAACATAATTATATAATAAAAGACTTGAAATATGGAAAATCATATTGATATACGATAAGATAACCATGGACTATTAGATAACCAAGTTACAACCCTTAAACCAAACAAGGACCGGAGTTGTAACCCTTCGTCTGAACAGAACTTGGTTACCCACCATTTATCGATAAGGTAAAGCACAAGCATTCAGGTCATGTAACAATCTTGTACAGGATTAGGACAAGACTAGACTGGATTAGACTCCATCCAATCAATCACGGCCAAGCAATAAGTACGGCTTGATACCTTAACTAACTAGGGTTATCACAAGCCTAGTTACTAGCAAGATGCAATGAGATTATTCCAACAGCCATAAGCCCTGCAGACCATCCAGGTTATCCAGGTCAAAAATTCGTTCATGAAGGGTGCAACACATGACAGTGTGCTAGAAATGTGCCCTACTCGTCGGCATGCTACAAGTCCACTTGCGCGCCCAGATAACGGGATTGCCTGTAGCTGGAAATCTCTTCATGACTACTGGATTATTCTAGTTATTAGCCTTAGTCAATTTAGTAGGTACCCCTGACCGTGGTACTCAGGGGTCCCTGCCCTAGACATAATGCGAAACAATATTGGTTCATTTGTGCAAACACAATCGTCCACGGTGTCCAGGCCATTCATTTTGTTATGTCATCTAGCCGTCGCAACAGCATATCGAGGTATATCATGTCAGGGTTACTTATCAAGAGTGCGCAACAACGGGCTACTATCATGTCATGTTACTTGTCAAGAGTGCACCACGACGGGTCACTAGCGTGTTCATGGAACTGTAAGAGCGTAAAAAGTACTTCATAGACCAAGTCAAAGAAGTTGAGAACTTTACGCAATTCAAACTGATTCAGACTCAGACTTTACGCGAAGATCAAACAGAGTACAACTCTACATGAGCTACTTTACGCGAGAGCTATTCACTGAGCTTTTACGCGAAGGACAGGCTGTCAAATTATTGCATTTAATGCGTGTGATACTGTTCTGACGTAATAATTTTCTGACAGCAGACAACACAGAAGTCGAGAAGATTTGATTTACACCAAACCAAACACTGTCGTTTAGTGTGCAGATGGGCTACTTTATGTTCAAGAGTTGCTTCTTTTACGCACGAAAGTTATTCGAGCTTTTTACGCTCAAGGCTGTTGTGCGCGTAAAGTTTATTTGAGCTAATTTTACGCTCAAGGCTATTTTATTCACTTTATGGGAAGTTTATTTTGGGCAATTTTACGCCCAGTCGGCTACTTTACGCAGGAAGTATATTTTGGGTCATTTTTACGCCCGATCTTTTCTGGCCACATGAGAACGTGGTCTGCATACGTGGCTTTCATGCCACACTTATCGAGGAACATGTGTATGTGCTCTCCTCATTTTGTTGAAGTAGTGGGACACGTGTCCCCATGCATAGAGATCAAAACTCTACATGGGACACGTGTCATCATGTGTAGAGGATGATTTTCATCGTGGGTGACAGTTACTCGCGTAGAGACCCAATTTTGTTGCTTTTTTACGCACAGAGGGTCTAGTATATAAATAAACTTATTTTTTAACACAAACATGATGAAGAGATCAATAGAGAGACAGGAAAGGAGATTCTCAGAAAACTCATATTTTCAGAGTGATATTCCCAGAAGCATTTCTTCAACTTTTTCTCAAGAACAGGGTGAAGCAAAGCAGGAAAGCATTCGACTGTGCCATTAGTGCCGTTGCTCGATACCTTTCTGGTGACTTAGTTCTTCCGATTGTTCGTCTTTTTCAAGCAGTTTTCTTCATCATCATCGTATGGTCCAAGGAACAAAGTGATCGCTCTTAGATCAGACTTCCATAGCAATACTTCCCAGAACAATTTGTACTTTTTGTACTTTTTCTCGTTTTCTTTCAAAAGCCAATTTTTGGCATTTTGTTAAGTGAAACAAAATGGCGACTCTGCTGGGGACGACCTTCTCCTCTGACGAGAAGGCAATTGATTAATATGATGATGTGTCGGTCGGATCGACAAAGAAGACTCTGGTTGTTCACTTCGACCAGACTGCTTACGAAGAAATACTCCGAACTGGGGGTAGTACTCGCTGCTCCAATGTTCAGAAATCGCGGAAGGCGCAAAAAGTTTGGATTCCTAAGTCCAAAGCATCCTATCTCCCTGCTGTTTCTGAAGGCAAAGGAATCCTTCCCACTCCTGTTGTGGAGGCTCCCATCTGTGACGAGACAGTCTCTACTTTAGTGATACGCCCTGGGCGTAAAAATAAGTCTCCCATCTGTGACGTGGCAGACTATCAAGTTTTATGCCCTGCGCGTAATAGTAAGTCTCACGTCTGTGACGTGATAGACACCCAAACTTTACGCTCTACGCGTAAAGGAAAATCTTTCGTCTGTGACGTGGCGGATAATCATGTTTTGCGCTCTACGCGTAAAGGTAAATCTCCTGTCAGTGGCAGCGTAGATAAAGTTCACAATGATGCCTTTGTATCTAAAGTGAATTTGCTGCACGCATGCAGCGTAAAAACAAGAGTTCTATAGTTGGTAAAACTTCAGTTTTCAACCAACAACCTTCTTACACTGCTTTACGCAAGGTACCAAACCTTCAAATTATGCGTAATGCTGATGGAGTCCTTTGTGCACAAAAATTGCAAGATTTACGCACGCAACTCCAAGCGCGTAAAAATGTACAATTTGGTTCTGCTAATGCAGCCAGTAATCTTCTTTATACACAAGGGACTAAACGTTTCTATGTCCCGAATGTATCAAGAAGACTACTCCCTCCACTCCTTCTGATTTACGCGAGTTGCTTGTACAAAAGTGTAAAGACATAAAATCTCCTGTGACACTCTCCAAAGAAAATCATCATTGTGACTGTCACCAGATTGTAATCAAATGTTGTTGTTCGGCTTCTAAACGGTTAATTTTCAACCGATTAAGCTATAATGTGCCTCAGCAACGAGTTGATGACCAAGAACATGAGTTGTCATATGCTTCAGTCAATATAGCATCTCATACCAATAGAAGACGCGTCCAAGACGCAACTCATCCCAGACTCCTGGTCAACAACAGTTCAATCGACTTCTTGATAGTTTCGAAGGGGTATATCAGAATACTCGATCAAGAAGTCAAAGACAGTTGCAGTCTTCTGATTCAGAAGCTGGGGGTACCCAGTCGTTGGAGTCAGAAACTGATAGTGTTGATTCGTACCTCTATACCAATCCCTCTGTATCTTCAAGGGAGGTTGAATCATATGTTATCGGAGATGAACCGGAGACATCAACAGCTAATACAGAACAACGTATCTCTACAGTTGAACAGTCACTGAAGGACATGCTTGACATGATACAAAGTATGCATCAAATAATAATGACTCAGCAGACAGTTCAACCGACAGCAGCGGTAACTCCGGTACAGGTAGCAGCACATACTCAAGATAGTCAAGGGGTTGATATACCTTTGAATAATCTTAGTCAAGAGCCTGCTGTCAATCAAAATTCTGCATCTCCAGATCCTCTCATTCCAGAAGATGTACCACCTCCGGTGGGGGTCACGGTACATCCAACAACTATTCAATCAAATGTGCTTCCTCAAAGTAGTGAAGCTATTCAAGCAGTACGGGAGTTAAAAGCACAGTTTGAAGTTCTGAAGCACAAGGATCAACTCCATAGGTTGGGGATTAAACAACCTTATCCTCCTCATTGGAATGATGTACCCTTTCCTCCAAAATTTAAGCCACAGTCGATGGTGTTATTTGATGGAAAGCCTCTCCTAGTCAATATATCAATTACTTTGATATTATGACTGTACATCTGCAGAAGAATGATGCTCTTCTTACCCGAGTTTTTATCGGGTGCTTAACGGGTTCAGCTTATGACTGGTATCGCAGTCTACCCGACAATTGCATATCGTCGTTTGACGAGTTTAAAGCAATGTTTCTCTCCCGCTTCTATGAAGGAGGCATGGACATGAATATGTCATCCTTAATAGAATTTCTCTCCCGCTTCTATGAAGGAGGCATGGACATGAATATGTCATCCATAATAGAAATCAAACAAAAGGAGAAGGAAGATACCCGAACATTCATTGAACGTTTCCAAAAGGCAACCTTGAAAATGCCTCCTGGTATGCCAGATTCAGCATTGATTGATACGTACAAAATGAATCTGCGACCGTCTATTGCTGTCTTTACGGGCGCTCAATTCACAGATTGGGCCTCGTTCATTATAGCAGCAGTTTCAGCCGAGACCAATGGTAGGATGGCTCATGAACACGGGATGATCTTTGCCTCAGAAGGCAAAGGAAAGGAAGGCTCCTCTGGTAATAATTCCGGCAATCGCAATGGGAAGGAGAAGAAATCTTAGTGGTTAATCTTTCAAAACCCAAAACGATGCCAAATAATCAAGAGTCTTCCAAACCAAAAGAAGAATACTCTTTTGATGACATTGATATCCCAGGGATATTCCAATGTCTCGTTAAGAGTGGCAAACTCCAGATTCCGGAGCCAAAAAGGCCTAATGAGGTGAATCTGACTGACAATCCCAAATATTGTATCATTCATAGATACATAAATCATCCTACCAAGGCTTGCTACGTCTTAAAGAAGAAAATCCAGGAGTAGATAAATGCCAATGCCATTGCTTTAACCAATGATGAGCATACGGTTACAACTAATATGATTTCTCATCAATTTGGAGGTTTTCCTCCACAGTAAGTTCCAGATGGGATTGTCCCAATTCCTAAGGCGACAATAAAAATTGTAAATCTCCCGCCTGCTAGAGAGCAAAATGAAGGATTGCTACCTCTCACATTAAAAATGGTAAAACCATGTGGGTACATCCTGACTTAGTACCTGAACTAGAAGATGAAGGTAAAACTTCAAAATCTAAGAAAGGTAAGAAAGTCAAAACCTGCAATATGATTTCTCATGTTGTTATTCCAGATCATGATGATTTGGATCATCTTTGGGATGGCATTCCTTTGGAGGATAGGCTGAGGGGTTTGAATATATGCCCTCCAAGTTTGGCTCCTCCTACTAAACTCAAACTTACTCATCTGCAATGGTTAGCAATGAGTAGTGTCCCCTTATACATGGCACAATAAGTCTTTGCTGCTTATGAGAAAGCTCCTACAAGGATTTTTCCTTCTGTCCCGAGTATTCTTCCTTCTCCTGTGGCTACAGAGGTTTATATTCCTCCTTCTTTGATGGCTACAGAAGTCTCTATGCCTCATTCTCCAGTGGTTACAGAGGTTTTTGTCTCTTCTTCCTCTGTTAAACCATCTATTAAAAGTCCGCTACCCACTTATTTGTATAGTCTACAATCAGTCCATCTCATAAAAAGATGGACTATGACTTTCAGAAGGCGAAAGGTTTGAACTATGATAAAGGAATGCGACTTCCTTTACAAATTCCAAGTCAAAAATCCAATGTTGGATTGGGTTTTGAGGCCCCTCATAAAAATCCTCGCAAGAAGAAGACTAAGGGAAAGAAGAACAAAACCTGTAATATGGTACTTCATTCTCCTGAGTCTGAAGAAGAAACCTTTGCTGGTACGAGATCTGGAAAAGAGTACCACAAAGATTATGAGGGAACCTCTAAAGAAGCGGAGGACGTTGCTGAAACACTAACTGCTCAACCATCTCCTGTTCCTGCTAAACCATCTGTGGTTGAGAAAAGGAAACAGAAAGCAATACGCTTTGACGTCCCATTGAAATCTGTTTCAAATCAAGGGGTGATGATGAAACCCTACAAGTTCGATATTTAAGCCCAACTAGCTAATACTCCGGCTAGACTTTCGATCTTTGAGCTGCTTCGCTTTTCTAAAGAAAGCCGCAAAACTTTGAGTGAAGCTTTGCTACAAGTTGATTCATGCTTAGCTCAACTCAAGAGTCCTGACAATAAACCAGTGTCGTGTCCACAATGTCATAGTATATGGAAGCAATTCCTAACATTACCTTCATACAAGAAGATATGTTGTTGAAGCATAATAAGCACGATAGACCTCTGTGCTACACAGGGTATATTGAATCTACTGAAATTGACAGGATTTATATTGATCCTGGGTCTTCTATTAGCATTATTCTTCAAAGTATGCTACAACCCTTAAGGATCCCTACTAGTGACTTGACTTACACTAGTACAACAATAGTTGGTTTCAACTCTGGAAAAAGTAAACCACTGGAGAAGATTCGTCTGAAGATTCAAATTGGTGATCTTCGAACTATGGCGACCTTTTATGTTATCAACTCAGATGTATCTTACAACATCCTCCTAAGAAGACCGTGGATACATGAGCATAACATTGTGCCTTCAACTCTCCACCAATGCTTCAAGTACGTGGATTCTCAAGGGATTGTGAAGACTGAATTTGCAGATATCAATCATTTTAAGGGTGTTGAAGCCTATTTCTCTGATTCAATACTCTACAAAACATGAGCATGTGAAGGAGATATCGGATATGGCCGAAGATCAATCTGTCAATGAAGATCCTCCGGAAGAGCAACCTTTGAAGATTAAAGTCAAAGGTCGAATCCAACCCCAACCTGTCAATGACCAACCTCTGCTGATCAAGGTTAAAGGAAGAACTCGAGCTTCGTCTGAGGAATCAGTGAGTATTCCAGCTAAGAGCCAAGTTCAACCTATCATGATCAAGGTCAAGGGACGTACTTCTCGTACGAATGATCCAGAACCACCACTGATCATCAACCTTGGCAAGTCTACGCAGAAGACGGATGACGGTCCGTTAATGATCAATCCAAAGCGTAGTAGTCAACTTGTAAATGATGTAAATATTGATCATTCTGTACTTTCTAATATCAATGAAGACTTCCTTTTGGAGTATATGGCTGTCAAATTCATTGAAAGAATGACTTTATTTGCTGATGATCAAAATCATCAACATCAAGATGACATAAATACATAGGAAACCTTATATATTAATCATAAAGAAAATTCTTTTCCTCCTCATGTCGATGTAGGACCCTATGCTCAAAGGTTCCTAACATCTTCTCCCTATCTTCTTCCTGTAGCCTCATCATCACAGGCTTGTGTAACTTATAGACGTCACGAAGAATCTTATTTCGTGATTCTGTCTGATAAGAAAAACAAGCGCCAAATTGTGTTTGGTCTGGCTAGAAATATCCATGTTATTTAGACAGATGATCTTAGAGATAAAGATAAAGAAAGAATTCGAATTGACAAATATAGTCAACAATCTCTCAAGATTATCCAGAACATGGGATATGATTTGAAGACTATGCAAGGTCTCAATCAAGGCAAAGGTAGACGGTTTAATGAAGAAATACAAGAAGAATTTTCTTCCAGTTCTTCACAATCCTCGGATTCTGAAGAAATCCAATTCATCGAATCGGATACGTCCCATAGGTTTAATAAAGATATGGAAAAAGAATGTTCTTCCAGTTTTTTACAATCCTCATATTCTAGAGGAGACTATTATGATGAATCTGAGTGTGTATTCTCAGTTAACATGGTTCAAACTGATGGTGAATCTGAGCCATTTGAAAATGACCCTTGGGCACAACAAATGGACACTCAGTGGGAGCTTCGTTTTGAACAGCGACAGCCACCTACGGAAGATGAAATTGTCCAGATTGACGTTGGAGACGGAACTACGTCTAAGCCGATATTCATCAGTGAAAACCTTTCTGAAGATGAAAATGAAGAGTTGATAAAACTGATTAAAGAATATATTGATATCTTTGCATGGAGTTATGAGGATATGCTGGGTTTAGATCCTAAAGTAGCTACTCATAAACTCAATATTCTTCCTAATGCCAAGCATGTAAAATAACAACAGCGACATTTTCGACCAGATATGATGGATGAAATTGAAGCAGAAGTCAAAAAGCTGATTACATGTGGCTTTGTTCGTGAAGAACAATACCCAGACTGGGTTGCCAACATCGTTCCTGTTATGAAGAAGAATGGAAAAGTCCGAGTTTGCATAGATTTTTGAGATCTTAATGCAGCATGTCCAAAGGACGAATTTTCACTTCCGATTACCGATGTCATGATAGACAATACATGTGGTTTTGAACGCATGTCTTTCATGGACGAATTTTTAGGATACAATCAAATTAAGATACATTCAGAAGATGAAAAGCATACCGCTTTTCGTACACCCCTTGGGGTTTACTGCTATACAGTTATGCCATTTGGTCTAAAAAATACAGGTGCTATGTATCAACGGGCTGTGAACAATATCTTTCAAGAACATCTACGGAAAACAGTTGAATGTTACGTAGATGACATTGATGTCAAAAGTCGATCAAAAGATGATCGCATTCAAGACTTGAAGACAGTATTTGAGTTGATGTGTCAACATCAACTGAAGATGAACCCTACTAAGTCTTTCTTAGGGGTTTCCAGTGGCAAGTTTTTGAGATTTGTCATTACTTTTTAAGGTATCCACGTTGATCCTGATAAAATTAAAGCAATTCTTGAAATGCATCCTCCATGCAATCTAAAAGAACTTCGTGGTTTCCAAGGTCGCATTGCTTATATCAGGAGATTTATATCCAATCTTTCTGGAAGATGTCAACCTTTTTTCCGTCTATTAAAGAAAGGTGTATAATTTGTTTGGGATAAAGCATGTCAAAAAGCTTTCAATGACATCAAGCAATACCTTACAAATCCACCTTCTGGGAACTCCAGTGGTGGGAAGACCATTTCTGCTCTATGTTCGAGTCTTGGATCATTCACTTGGTGCTTTTTTTGCACAGAAAAGTGATAAAGGTCATGAACAGGCAATTTATTATCTTAGCAGAATGATGGTCGGAGCTGAACACAGATATACTCCTGTGGAGAAAGAATGTATGGCCTTGGTTTTTGCTGTTCAAAAGATACGACATTATGTGTTAGGACAGACTATTCATGTCATTTCCAGAATAAATCATATTCGGGTATTGATGAGAAAGCCGAGCATTCTTAACTCCAGGTTAGCAACCTGGACGATGTTGCTTACTCCTTATGATATGGTCTATGTACCTCAAAAATTAGTAAAGGGTCAAGCATTAGCTGATTTCTTAGCAACTCACCCTATACCTGAAACATCGAAGTTATATGAGGACATTCCAGATGAAGTTGTGGATTGCAACATGACTTTGAAGGATGAAATTTGGCAACTATATTTTGACGGAGCATCGCGGGTTGGACCTAAAGGCAATATTGTCTCCGGAGTAGGCATCGTCTTGGTCTCTCCTGATAAAATGGTCATATACCGCACTTATTCTCTCAATGAACCATGCTCCAACAATATGGCAGAATATAATGCTCTGCTGAGCGGTCTCCAAGTAGCAAAACAATTGGACATTGAGTTCTTGAAGCTTATGTAGATTCTCAACTGATTGTTAATCAGGTCAGAGGGACATATGAAGTTAGAAATCCTGACCTCATTCCCTATCATCAAGTGGTAATCGAATTGGTCCTTTCATTCAAAGGATTCTTCATTAAATTCGTACCACGTTCTCAAAATTTGGAAGCTGATGCTCTTGCTAGTTTGGCTGCAGACTTAGTTGTTCCAATTAGAAGACAAAGACCATTACTTTGTTGGATAGAGACTTATTCTGTGTCATGAATAACTTGCATATTGAACAGAGTTATACTACAGAATCAAGTTCTCAACAAAGGGATTGGAGAAGTCTATTCACTGATTATGCGGTCCATGGATTTTACCTGAAGATCCAAAAGAAGCTGCATCAGTCAAGAGACGATCATTTCGATTCTACTATGATTCTTTTTTACATATGTTATATCGTCGTTCATATGACGGACTTTTGCTGCGTTGTCTCTCTGAGAGTGAAGCTAAGCAAACACTCCGTGAAGCTCATGATGGTGTCCGCGGTGCCCATCAACCGGGTCCAAAATTACAGGACCGCATTCAAAGTATGGGATATTATTGGCCTTCCATGATAGCAGATGCTGTGGATTATGCTAGACGGTGTAAAGCGTGTCAGATTCATGCTGATTTTATTCATCAACCATCTGAATTCTTATATCCTACAGCAGCTTCTTGGCCCTTCGAAGCTTGGGACACGGATATTGTTGGTCCGATTAACCCTCCTTCTATCAAGGGACATTGGTTTATCCTAGCCATAACGGATTATTTCTCTAAATGGGCGGAAAGCGATTTCCCTTGTTGAAGTAAAAACATCAAATATGGTCAGTTTCATTAAACACTATGTCATTTATCGCTTTGGGATTCCCCGACGGATAATTTATGACAATGGACCACAATTTGTCAGTCAGGCATTTTATCGATTCTGTGACAAGAATCGGATCCAAAATCTGGCTTCTACGGCCTATAATCCAGATGCTAATGGTTTGGCCGAAGCTTTCAACAAGACAATCATCAAACTTCTCAAAAAGTTCGTCTCTTCTAATAAACGTTTATTGGAATGAGAAACTTGGAGAATGTTTATGGGCTTACCGAACGACAGTCCAAACTCCTACTGGTTTTACACCATTTTTACTGGTTTACGGATGTGAGGTTGTACTTCCACTAGAAATCCAGATTCCATCTCTTAGAATAGCCATTTCTAATGAGCTAACTACTGAGAACAATGATCGCTTACGACTCCAAGAACTTGAAGGATTGGACGAGAAGCGTCTTCAAGCGCAACAACACATTGAGCTGTATCAAGCCCGCATATCTCGAACTTTTAATCGTAAAGTTAAAAGAGAGGGTATTTAAAGTCGGTGAGCTAGTTCTAGCCGTCCGAAGACCGATGGTGATGACTCATAAGAGCAAAGGGAAATTCCAAGCAAAATGGGAAGGTCCTTATAGTAGTTGAGTCGGTATTCTCCAATGGTGCCTATAGATTGTCTTAACCTAATGGAGATTTGCTTATGATGTCAATCAATGGCAAATTCTTGAAGAAATATTATGTTTGAATTTCTTCTTTATTCCCCAGCTACCAATGTTTGGTTAAGCTGATCACTTGTCTCATAAAAGATAATTTTTGATCTTCTGTCTTACCAGCTGATTAAAAAGAGAGATTTATTATTTATCATGTTCTCATGACCTCTGAATAAATATTAAGTCTACTTCTTTTCCTATCTATCATGTCCATTTGGCCTCTGAATAGATATTAATCTATTTTTCTTTGAGTTGTTACGATTTGTCACGTTCATATTACCTCTGATAGTGTCGTATAATCTAAACAGAAAAAGAGATTCATTATCTATCATGTCCACATTACCTCTGGATAGATATAATTTATTGAGTTTAGAAGACTTGTCATGTCCATATTACCTCTGATAAGTGTTTTTCTATCTCATACCTATTGTTTAAATTAAAAATAAATGATAGGGACACAAAACAATTATTTCATTTATTTCTTGTAAACATTACAGAATGAAAAAAGATAGAAGATTACAAAAGCTCTTTATTTGCCTAAGGCGGAGCAGATACATCTTCTAACAATTTCTGTAGCTCTGCTGGACGCTTTTTGCGAGAGTTCATCACAGTTGTAGTAGCTAGAGTACGACGAGCTTCTGGAGTACAAATATGGGAGAAGTCGGCGAAAGTAGATATCATCTTATCCTTATCTTCGTCAAGGGTTTTGATGGTAGATTCAGCTCCGAAGACTTGTTCCTCCAAAATTGAGCTCTGTGTTAGTTGTTGGTCTCGAGCTTTGATCAACTACTCCCTCTCCGCCTTCAAGCGAGCCAATTCAGCCTCAATTTCTCGAATTCTATCATTCTGTTGATGAATTCTCATATTCGAAGTTTTATAGGCTTCTCTTTGGATCTTTAGCTGGGGCTTAGCTTCAGCCAAAAAAGCTTTTTCTTTGGCGACCTTTATGATGTACTCATGGAGGGCTTCATTGAAAGTCGTCTCCCGAACGAGGTATTCAGCTGATAAAGCGTCATACTCGCTTTGGATGAGACTTTCAGTAGTTTCGCTTGACAACCTTAGATATTCTCTAATGGGCTGTTCAAGTTCCTCCACGACCTTCTCCAATGCCGCTGCTCTCGCTACATCATTGAACATGGCGACATTTTTTATTGTAAGAGTAATAGACGCCTTCAAGCTGTCATTATTGAGGCCCTTCTTCAGGACCATTTTGATCAGAGCCGCCAGAGTATTATAAAAAGTTTTAGTATGAATCTCAACTAAGAGATTCATTTCTGCGTTTGAGCTCGGTGTGGCGGCAATCTCTACTAAATCTCTTTTCTTAAGAGTAGGAGCAGATGTTGTTGCCTTGGTAGCAGACTGAGATGAAGCCATTGTTGTCACTACTACTATGGCCAACTGATTCCCAGGAGCTTCAGGGGCAATGTTTTTAGCACTTATTACTCCAGTCGTTTATGGAGTCGAAACTACTTGAGTTTCGGTGGCGGTGATTGGTGCGGGTAGAATGGTAGTTATAGCAGCTGACTCCGGTTCGGGCATTGTCTCTTCAAGAACTTGTGCTGGATCAGTATCAATAGCAGAGGATGCTATTACAACGTCCCCAGCTTCAGTTGATGATTTAACTATGTCTTCATCACCTTCTTCGGCTACCGGCGCTGCAGGCTCTTCATTTCAGTTGTAATGGGTCCTTCTACAACTGGTTCTTCGTTGAAATCTATTTCTTCCTCAGCAGCTGCTTCATCATCTACAGTGGGTTCTACTGCAGTTTGTTCTTTAGCTCTGCCCTCAGCAGGAGGAAATAATTCTGGCTTAGCCTGCACCTCAGGTTCTTGTTGAATCTCTGTATCTTCTTCTTCTGAAGAAGAATCCTCTTCTTCAGACTCCGCATTGTCCTCATAAATATCTTCTTGAGGAGGAGGATGAGCAACAAGCTTTGATGCAATGATAACACCTACAAAAATTAAACAAAATAAGTTAATATACAAAAATCATAATTTTGTATAGATTTTGTGTAATTTATATTTACCTAGAGTAGGTACAGAACGTGCCAGGTACGAGTTATAGTCCCCATCCCAGTCATCATCATCAAAAGTAATAGCTGGTTCATCTGATGGAATGATCTCTCGATCAACAGTATGTGGAGTGGCAGCGTCTTCAGTAGCTTGTGTCTTTTGTGGCAAAGACAAGTGAAGTGATGAGCTGAGGCGTCCAGGAGATAGGACTGTTACCGCTTCTGTTGACGCTGCTGGTTGGGATGCCGAGGATCCTTCTCCAAGGTGAGCAGAAGAAGATGCCAGATGTTGCGGCTCCTCAACCGGAGTGTCACTCTCTGGGGTAGCGGCTCTTGGTCTAGAAGGCCCTTTGACGGTAACCTTCTTCTTCTTCTCAGGGAGTGTCTTCTCTGGAAGAGTACCAACTGCACCTTGCTTCCGTTTCCGAGTCTTGCCAATAATGATTGGTCCCGCAGCTGTTTTTCCAGCACCCATAGGAATGACTTCCATATACTCATCTGGAACGGCAGCGTCATCGGGTATGTCTGGAAATACCCTGACTGGCTCTTCAACATTCCCTTCCCTGGGCCATCTTAGACTCCCTTTTAGGTTGTAGCCATGGGCAAAGGAGTGGATGGATGCATAAAAGCGAGCATACGTTTGAAGTATACGTTGCTCGGTCGTGTTAGTAGCAATCGATACTCTGAATTTAGCACCGGTACAAGCAGTGCTAAAGTATCTCCATGCTCTCGCACCATCAATTAGCTTCCCATAATGGTAGAAGCTAGTGGAAGGATTGCCAACATGAGGTTGGTCATATCCAAACTGGCGAGCGAACCGACTTGGTAGATATGATTCAAACGCACAGCTGTCTTCATTCCTGTACATCATATGTGAAGGGTCTGATGCACTGTAGCCATTTGAGAACTGGCACAGGCAATGAAGTCCTCCCTTCTACTTTATCTTCAAACTGTATACCGAGGCAGTCGGCTGGAACTGGTGGTCTTGTATAGAAGAAATTCTATCCATGGGAATAGTTCAGCACTGCTCGGGTGTCTGCCACGGTAGTTGCAATCCATGTGGCTTTGTTGAATTTTTGGAAGAAGACCTCTGCATTATCTCCAGGGCCCGGTGGCAATAAACTGCAGTTGTGATGCAGTAGCCAGCCCATCAAATAAGTGTAGGGCATCTCTACCCTAGGAAAATCCTTTCGAAGAGGAGCATTATTGATTTGTTCCTCACCAAAGGTCCGCAAACCTGTATTTATTCGGCACACCATTGCCGATAGCAGGTTGATTCTGGCCTTAAACACCAAACGTACTGCCGGCTACAGTACATTTCGGTGAATTATGTCTACTGTGCTGATCTCGGGCACAACCCATCTCCGCAGCCACACAGATAGAAAGCCTGCCAGCAAGGCCTCCCTCGAGATCTTCTGACTACCATGCTTCAGGTGGCTCAGGGTTTCAGTCCCGCAGGGATGTTTTCTGTCTTTTTTGACAGATACTGATCCGGAGACTTATATGAGATCATTAAACCATTGATCAGATCTGAAGGGATTATCGAACAAGGGTTGATGGTTGGAGCCTTGTTTTCTTGAAATCTTTCCTTCTCGTTCTTGGCTATTCTATTCTCATGGTAGAATAGATAAGTTATCCATTTAGTAGTGTATGCCAAGTGAGACCCACTGTCATACATACTGGTGCAAATTAAGTAATGGCACATAAGCTCTTGGTAGACCTCAACCAATCGAGGATTTTTCTCTCTGATTTCTGCCAGTTCCTGATTGGAGGGAACATATTCTTCATAGGGCGCTTCACCCATTGGCAACTTCGAGATGAATTGCATCTCGTGCAGGGCAAGACCCATCTCACCGAGCAGGGTTGCAAAAGTTCCTGTCGAACTCATATACAACTCCATCAGAGCCAAGAATAGGTTACTATTCATCGGTATACCCTGGCTTGTAGAGGCTACCGCTTCATAGAGGCTGATGGATTCCAGGTCCTTCTTAAAGTTCTTCATGATCCATGCACTAAGCTGGATCCAGTTCTGGTTATAAGGCGACAGCCATCTTGGTAGCCTAGGGTTGGCCTGAGGATACAATACTGCAGCCCTTATGAATTTATTTATGAACATTTGGGTCTGCACTGGCTGAATCAGAGCAGAATCTTCACTCGTTGTGAACCCAGGTAATAAACTAGAGAAAGGGACAACACCACCATTGGGAACACTGACGTGATACCCCATATCGTTGGCTCCATCCCTCTTGAAGATGATTCTGCTCGACCTACCATGACTGCTGGGAGTCAGGTTCCATAGCATCTGTCGGGGATGGATGGCATGGACAAATACAGATAGGGGATAATCCCTGTCCATGTCGGGGAGATACATCACCCTCTCTCCAAACTTGAACACCCAAGCCTCTTTCTTGGGGTGTATTTATGATTTGAAGTCTATCGCATCCCCGAATAAGAAGGCTGGCTTCAAAAATTGTTGGTCATCTAGTGATACCAACACTTCCCCATTTATCATAGACAGCAGCATTATGTCCCCTTGAGCAGCTATCAGTTGTGCTCTCTCTGCAGGATATTCCGGATTCGGCTGGGGGAACTCCACATGGGACAGGTTTTCTAAATAATTTGAGCCCACCATACCAGCTGATGAGCCAAATATTTCTGCAAGTGGGTGAATTTGCAAATCCACTGCCAAAAGAAAAAGAAAAATCAAGTTAGTGAAAATCTAATTTGAAATTTTTACGCATATGATTTGGTCTGAGCTTTACGCACAAAGATTAAAGACTCTGACTATGCAAAACTTTACGCTTATTAAATTTGATAAAAACTTTTAAAGTGTAAAAGATTTTTTTTTACGCAAAGTCTTTCATTTATGAATTTTTACGCTGGCATGTATAGATGTGAACGTATTTTGATTTTTACGCTGGCACGTGTTGACGTGAGCGTATTTTGAATTTTATGCTGGCACGTGTTGAGGTGAGCGTATTTTGATTTTTACGCTGTCACATATTGATGTGAGTGTATTTTGATTTTACGCTGACACGTATAGACGTGGACGTATGTTTTTACTTTTACTGCTGACACGTATAACGTGGATGTATTTTTGTTATCTCAGTTTCTACGCTGACACGTATAACGTGGGCGTGAAGTGAAAAGCTTGAGTCTTCTTCTCCGGCGAATTCGCGGCCGAAGTTTAATGCTCTACCTTTCATTCCCGGAGCTACGGCGGGGGTGCTCTGTCGGGGCGTCGCCGATGATGGGATGGTGGTTTTTGCGCGGTCGGCCGACGATGAATCAGGGGCAGGCTTCTTGCCCTTGCTGTCGGCGACGGTCTTACTCTTGGGGGCCATGGATTTGGATCGAAGTTTCGAAGAAAGAGAGAGAATAAAGAAAGTTCGGGATTGCAAAAGACGAGTAAAGTTCTCTATGTACTCGTAAGGCTCTATTTATAGAGAAATTTTAAAATCGGTTCAAATTCCCGAAATTCACGCTGACGGTTGGATATCTCGACTTTTACGCAGACTGTTGATATCCCAAATTTTACGCAGATGACCGTTGAGTATCCCGACTTTTACGCGGACTATTGAAATTCCCCTGATTTTACGCTTCTGTTCAAAGTATTTCAAATTTTGAAAATAATTTGAAAACTTTGAAGGGGGTCTTGTAGGAGCGTAAAAAGTACTTCATAGACGAAGTCATAGAAGTTGAGAACTTTACGCAATTCAAACTGATTCAGACTCAGACTTTATGCGGAGATCAAACAGAGTACAACTCTACGTGAGCTACTTTACGCGAGAGCTATTCACTGAGCTATTACGTGAAGGACAGGCTGTCAAATCATCGCATTTAATACGCGTGATACTGTTCTGACGTAATGATTTTCTGACAGCGGACAGCACAGAAGTCGAGAAAATTTGATTTACACAAAACCCAACACTGTCGTTTAGTGTGCAGATGGGCTACTTTACGCTCAAGAGATTGCTTCTTTTACGTACGAAAGTTATTCGAGCTTTTTACGCTCAAGGCTGTTGTGCGCGTAAAGTTTATTTGAGCTAATTTTACGCTCAAGGCTATTTTTAGCCACTTTACGCGGAAGTTTATTTTGGGCAATTTTACGCCCAGTCGGCTACTTTACGCAGGAAGTATATTTTGGGTCATTTTTACGTCCGATCTTTTCTGGCTACATGAGAACGTGGTCTGCATACGTGGCTTTCATGCCACACTTATCGAGGAACATGTGTACGTGCTCTCCTCATTTTGTTGAAGTAGTGGGACACGTGTCACCATGCGTAGAGATCAAAACTCTACATGGGACACGTGTCATCATGCGTAGAGGATGATTTTCATCGTGGGTGACAGTTACTCGCGTAGAGACCCAATTTTGTTGCTTTTTTACGCACAGAAGGTCTAGTCTATAGAGATCAATTTTTTAACACAAACATGATGAAGAGATCAATAGAGAGACAGGAGAGGAGATTCTGAGAAAACTCATATTTCATATTGATATTCCCAGAAGCATTTCTTTAACTTTTTCTCAAGAACAGGGTGAAGCAAAGCAGGAAAGCATTCGACTGTGCCATCAGTGCCGTTGCTCGATACCTTTCTGGTGATTTAGTTCTTCCGAATGTTCGTCTTCTTCAAGCAGTTTTCTTCATCATCATCGTATGGTCCAAGGAACAAAGTGATCGCTCTCAGATCAGACTTACATAGCAATACTTCCCAGAACAATTTGCACTTTTTGTACTTTTTCTCGTTTTCTTTCAAAAGCCAATTTTAGGCATTTTGTTAAGTGAAACACTAGCGTGTTCATAGGAACATGTGTAGAATTTACATAGTACAAGCATTCTATCATTGGACCTAAGTTGGACTGAGGGTCCTGAGACAAAAGCATAACTGTAACAACTCAGCATGATAAAAGGAGTGCGCGGCTATGAAAGAGCCATACGGCATACAGCTCGGAAGGGGGAGTAGGCTCATGCGGCCTGGGGGAGAAGGGCGCATGCGGCTAAGGGTGACGGGCTCATGCGGCTCGGGTTCATGCGGCAGAGGTTCATGCGGCAGGGGAACATGCGGCAGGGGAATCGGGTTCATGCGGCAATAGTTAGAGATAGCCATGCGGCTAAGTCGAGTAAAGCCATACGGCTCGGCTAGAAGAAGCCATGCGGACAAAAAGGGGACTAGCTCATACGGTTGGAGGAAAAAGGGCGCATACGGTTTAAGGACAGTAGGCTTATGCGACCGGGGTTCATGCTGCTCGAGAATCGGGTTCATGCGGCTCAAGTCAACTAGAGTCATGCGGGTGAAGGTCATGCGGCAAAGCCATGTGACAAAGGCCATGCGGCAAAAGCCATGCGGCAAAGCCATGCGGCTCAGGCCGTGCGGCTAAGTACTGTTCTTCTTCTCCACTTTCCGGGAAGAATAACCATGGAAGCCATTGCTCCCAAGCTCCAAAAATCTTCATCTAAGGTCAAAGTCCGAATTTCCATAGGTCATAATGGGGTGGAATGAAATTCTCTATAGCATGGAACCATCAAAACTTGAAAATAACAAGGTTTAATAGATCAAAACCCAAGAAATCCAAAAATACAACAAGCTTAGATCTACACGAAATGAACCATGGAAATTAAAAATGCTAAGTACTAAAGTGTCTTAGAATCTCGTGAGGAAGAAAATGGAACAACAAAATCTGAGTTCCTCCATGAAGCAAGTTGCACTTGCCTAAGCCTCTCTGGTAGGTGGAGAGAGTTAATGGAGGAAGAAGAAGAGTTATGAGGATTATTGGAAGAGAGAGTGGTTAGGTGGCTTATAAAGGAAGAGAGTGGGTGGGGATTGGTCCACATGAAACAAAACCGAACCAAACCGAACCAAGCAAACCGAACCGAACCAAGTAATGAAATGCCAAAATAAACCATGCAAGAAGACATGCAATATGAGTCAAAATACGTATACGTATACCAAAATATGTAATACGAACTACGGGCGTTACAACTAGGGAAAGTTTCAAATTATCGAGTTGAGCCTTCGTACGTTCTAGGTTTGAACTTGAACCTGTATGAGCCATCAGTTGCAATGTCACTTTCAGTTGAGCCTTCATTAGGCTGTTAGTTTTGTAGCTTGGGTTCAACTTCCCGGCCTTCCCTTAGTTGCAGTTTATGTATATATATTATCTTATATATGTACATATGCTATTTGAGTTAGTTCCGCTCTTTGACAATCAACTTATTGTCTAATGTCTGTACATATGTTATAAAGCCTGCTTCCTTTTCTGAATGCATTCTTTTGTGATGATGAATTTCTCTGAATCTATGGTCTATTTTAAGATGTTTTGGTGGTTTTATTTGTGTTCTCTCTTGTATATCTATATTTCTTGGAGAAATGAAGTACTTAAGGTTTTTTCAGTAGTGGATATGGATCAAGTGAGGGTTTACCCCAGTTTTCTTTATTCAAATGCCACTAGTCATAAGTGGGCCCTTGGAGGTAATCTCCTGCAATATGCTTTTAGTGATGTTATAGTTTTTTTATTCACTATTAATTATTCTCGTGTCACTATGTATCTCCTCGTGAAATTGACATGTTTGATTGTGAAATTTGATCTAATTGTCTTACTTGTTTTCTCTTTAATAGCTTTTGCCGAGCTTATGGACAATTCTTTGGATGAGGTATTTACTCTTAGTATACTTCAAATTGCAAAATATATTTAAATAATCTTTGACACGTAGTGTTATAAAGACAAATTTTCTATTCATGTTTGCCATGGAGCTACATGTGTAAATATTGTTACGATACATAACAAAAAAGATGAAACCAAAATGTTCCTGATAAAAGATATTTTGCTGCACCCCTTGAGCCGCATTTTAGAACTTCAGACATGGCAAATGCTATCAGTTCTATGTGCTATTGGTGGTTGATACTAAGAACCAAGAAGAATCTGTGATGATTTTAAAACTTCAAATAAAAAAACTCTTCCTTTTGTGTTCCTTGATATGCTTCTCTAAATAGAAGTAGCCTAATGGTAACTATGAATCCTTTCAATGCAGCACTGTGCAGAAGCTTTACCTCCCATATATCTTAGGTGTGATTTCCTTTCATCAATTTATTTTCCAACTGTTTGATGCAAAGTTAGTATATATATATACATATATATATATATATATATATATATATATATATATATATATATATATAATATATATATATATATATATATATATATATATATATATATATATATATATATATATATATATATGGATTTTGTATATGAATATATGAGCTGTACAACATATTGCTGAATAAGTGTATCCATGCCTGGCTACTTACCTTGAAAGAAAATGACTTCACTCATCACTACAGAAACAAGTTTATCAACCTCCCAGAGACTCCTTTCTAGAAGAGTACTGTCAAGATTGGATAATGCTATAGATGAACCTTAAATATAGAGTCTTACCTTCTCAACGTTATGATCTTTTTATCCCTTAATTTATCTTGTATGGTTACACATATTCAATTCATGTATTAGGGGGTTATTAATGTTCCCTCCGTTGTACTGGCTTTTTCCAGAATCAATTTTTGATCATTTGTTCAGTTACATGCTATTGCCCTTTGTTCCTACAAATACAACAGGTATACTTCCTCTTTCAAAGGTAATCAACAAAAGTTATTTTTCTTAAAGAATGGTTTCAGTACTTTATCTGTACATAAGCTTCCAATGCAAGTATAATATTCATAGGTCATTTCAGCGATAGTACATTATGATGAAAAGGTGTTATTACTCTTTTGTAGATTCGATCCTTGGTGGAGAAATTGATGTGTTTTTGTTTCTGAGTGTCGTAAGTTCCTGCTCTTAATGGGAAATGCAGTTCTCTTATGTCTCTCGAGAAGACCATTGATTAGGTTCTTGCTTTTAATGAAGGATTGTGCAATCTCAAACTAATTTGATTATACTCTTATCGGCTGGTAATTTAATGGGATTTTAATTGCCAATAAGGTAAATTTATTGGTTTGTTGAATTTTCTCTTAGATTGATCTCAAGCTAAAGTTAGCTGGCGATGGTGGGTTCAGAAGGTTTTGGTCAGAGAGATAATGGCCTCTACTGCCTCTAAGCTCACTGTACGATCATCCAAGAATCCTCATGGCATTAGGTTACTTGATTTTATTTTTCCATCATCCATCCCATATTATTGCCTTTAAAGGAGCTTATATATAAAAAACTACTCACTTATGTCAAATATGTTAGGCATATGATTACCACACAAAATCACTTTCAACCATGTATTTTGGTCTCCTTGGAGCATGGGTGATCTTTTGACATTTTCAACATCTATTTCCTAATAATGAGTGGGAATTTATAGTGCACAATGCGATAGTCGTTAAAACAAAGTTAAATAATATAATGCTTTAAGTTGGATTGATATATGCATTGGTGGCCAAACCTAGCAACTCCAATATTTTGTTATTGTGGTTATCTAGCATGTTATTAAAGTTTCATGTTTCAAGAATTCATCATATTTATTTTTTATATTAGTTCATTTGCTCAACCAGTTGCAATTTGGATGGACGATAATTTCGTGTCAGACTTTGACTTATTGAGAATCAAGAATTGTTCTATAATTATGTTTTTTCCTATGTTTGTATATAGGGACATGATTAGCCTACCTTGACTATGAAGACTTGTCTTCTGAAGAATTTTACAAAGAAAGTCGTTGCTATTGGATGCGTGAATACAGAGGCACCGCCAAATGATCACTACAACAAAAAGACCTATTAATGACGCTCGACAAGGAGTTTTAATGACGGCTGATACATAAGCGTTATTAAGTTGAAAAATACCTTTTTTCTATGACGGTTTGGGCTAATTCTGGGCTTTTTATAACGTTTATAAAACAAAGCGTTATTAATAGTTTAGAGCGGTGGCAAACTTGTAATATTTGTTAAGTTCATTTTTTGACAAAATTCCGCGCTTCAACAAATTTTTTTCTCTCCCTCTAGTTCTGGTCTTCTCCTTCTCCGATCCTTTCTTCTCCCTACTCTCCCCCAACTCCAAAATCCCATAGATCCAAAACCCTAACTCTAGTTTAGCAACACCCTCCTCTCCTCCTCTTCTTCTCCTTCTTTTCCCCCAACTCCAAAACCCTAACCCTAGATACAAAACCCTAAACCTAGTTAGAAAGGGAGGAGGAGATAGGGAGGGAGCTGGCGGCGCAGGGTCGGCTTCGGATCGGGTTTAGTGGGATCCGCCAAGCAGTTATCTTCTTGGCTTCCGCTGGTCGTCGATTCCCCTTCTTCTCCCTCCTTCCCCCACTCCGATCCACAAATGAGCTCAAAACTCTAACCCTAACCCTACCCCATCCCTCCCCCGAAAAAGGAAAAAAAAATGGAGACATCACCGATCGACGCATCCACCTCCCTCCCCTTCGCGAAATGGAGATCGGACTTCTCCCGCCGCTTCCAGCACTTCCTCGACCGGTCGACCCCCCACCCCGTGGGGAGGTGGCTGGGGACCCTCGCGATCGCGTCCCTCTACGCGCTCAGGGTCTACTTGATCCAGGGGTTCTATGTCGTCTCCTACGGATTGGGGATCTACTTGCTCAACCTCTTGATCGGCTTCCTCTCGTCGGTCGTGGATCCGGAGTTTCAGGGACTGGATGGGGCCTCGCTGCCAACGAGGGGGTCCGACGAGTTCAAGCCCTTCATGCGCCGCCTTCCCGAGTTCAAGTTCTGGTAATTACTTACTACCCTCTTTTTTTTAGCTATATCGGTTGAAATCTGAAGATTTCTAGCAAAGAAGCCCTGGCATTGGGTGCCGTGTCTGTGCCTTGTAAATGCGCTAGGACACTATGTGTAGTGTCGGTATCGGATTTGGACACCAGTCGTGTCAGTGTCCTGGCGATAAAGAGGAAGGATATTGGTTTTGGTACTGCAGGTATAGGTATTGGTATTGGTTAAGCTGCATGGAGAGAGGTTCTGTGGGTTAGCCATTGAAGTCGGGATTCAAATTGGAGGTGAAGAAGATGTTATGATCCATTGGTGAAGAAGATGTTCTCATACACTTACCACCCCCCCTGTTGTTCATCTTCTGATGTTCAAAATTTTGGAGGTGAAGAAGATGTTATGATCCATTGGTTGCATCTTCTGTTGTTCATGGCCGATCCATCGACCATAAGAACATGTAACATACACTTACCACCCCCCCCCCCCTCTGCTGCAAAATTCTCATTTTCTTCCCTATATATATCAGCAATCCATGAGCTTGTGACTTTGGGAAAATTCCGAAATAGATATGCTACAAAACTCGGTTAAGCATTGTATGCTGCAAAACTCGGTTAAGCATTGTAGGTATATCGAGCCAACAATCTTGATAGATCCTCCATTAAATTGAATGAGTGTATAGCTCCCCTTAGGCGATGATGACAACTAAACAAAGAAAGTTTACTTTCCCTTTTATCCCTTCTTGATTCTTTTAAGGTTGGTGGCAAGTAAAACTGCTTTAGTAGAAAGTGATGAGTTCCCATTCATTTGCAACTTGTTGTGGAACTGGTGCCATTAATCTTGCACTTTTTGCTAACTGTAGAGAAAATTAACATTGTATTATATGATGTCTGAATTCATACTTTAGACTACCATTTTTTCTCGTCTTGTATTCTCATTTATCCTTCAATTTCTTCTCTGTTTCTCTTCCTCGGCCAATGGCGAGGCACACAGTGCAGCCATTACTTGTCATGGGAATTAGAATTAAGGAGAGGAGAGGAGAGGAGAGGAAAAAAAAGGAAAAGGAAAAAGGAAAAGAAGAAGAACAAGAATTTTTTTTGGCAATGATGATTTGGCTGCTCCTTCAGATGGCGAGGCAGCTCCATTGCAGCCATTTGTTGGAAGAAGGGATGATGATAGTGGGGGTCCACCTCCAATTGTGAGTGAGTAATCATGGACTGAAGCTGAATCTGAGACTCTTCTCGCTAATTTATGTACCTCTTGGAGCTATTTATGTTATCATTTTCTCTGCTTATGTTATCATTTTCAGGCCAATGAACTGAAGAGAGAAGATCTTAAAGGTCCAAAGGTAATTTCTTTACTATTTTTTCAGTTATAGCTGAAAGCAAAGTGAGTGGTCCATAACTAGCTTCAAGTTTGGCTTGAAAATTTGATATTATTTGACAATTTGTTCAGCAAGTTGAGCTTGGATTACTTAAGTTTATCATTTGGCACATGAAGGTCTTAAAGACTAGTCGTCTATTAGTTTTTCTGGTTCCAGTTGCAGATTTTTTTCTCTTTTCTTTTTTCCTTTGTCATTTTTCCTTCTCTCTTATTAAGCTACTCTAGCAAGTAAAGGACTTATTAAAGATTTTTGAAGGATACGTCATTATTCTGTTACATAAGTGGGTTAAGTTCATTTGTCATTGCAACGGAGGACTATTGGAAGTTCATTGTTTGCTATTGGTTTTTGCTGCACTTTGCAGCTGTATGAGATATCTATTTGCAGTTGGTGGGAAAAGCCCCTGCAGGTTCCTTACTTTATTGCAAGCTACTTTATTATACCTTAATCCTCTGATAATGGTGATTTCTCCATCTGTCTTCCAGCTTGCAGAGTAGTGTATGCAACTTAATTTTCTACCCTTTCATGATGTTATTCGTATTTGAAGTGTGACATTCCAAATGCAATATGGTTGTAGGTCAAAGTCTGTGATATCTGTGGAGATGCTTGCCAAGAGGAGTTAGTTGCCATCTGTAGTAGATGTACTGATGGCGCTGGTGAGGGTTCAAGCGAGAGTAAGGGATCAGAGGATGAGGCTCTCCCACGACTGCGTCGGCTGCAGCAGCACCAAGTCGTCGCTCAGCTGCGACACTACTTCTCTTTGGGACTCCCGATATCTTCAAGAGATGGCAGAGAGAAGATCCATGGTCAAAATCTACATAAGTAAATATTTCTAATAATTTGGTTAGCAAAAGAGAGATTTATTCCTATTTTTTGGATACATTCTGTATATGGATATTCAATGTAATGAAGATGTTAATATGTACTCTATTTTGAGAAATGTAATAAAGATGGTGATATATAATGTTAAGTTTTTGGAATGTAATATATACTGTGCAGTATAGAGCATTATAAATGTGCTAATTTGAATAGTATAAAGTATTATAAATGTGCTGCATTGAGCCTGTACATATTATCTATTCATGACGTTTTAAAATTGTTCTGAATTGTGCACTATATATCAACTATTCATAACGCTTTTATAGAAACTATTCATGACGGTTATTTTATGACGCTTTTAAAAAACATTTATAACACCCGTTTTCATAACGGTTGCTGTGGAAAAAAAGCGTCATGGTTCGTCATTAATGACGCTTTTTAGCCGTCATTAAAAGGATTTTTTGTTGTAGTGGATTGAAGCTTATAATATCATTGTCGATGGAATTTTTGATGGCAATAAGATGTTGTTCGACTAGAGATGGAATGTTTGATGATACTACTATTGGGGATATGATAAATTTTCTAAAATATTTAGTTAAGTTTGTGAGGTTTTGAATTTTTTTGTAACGCTCTTGAGATTGTAAGTGAGAAATATTATTTTTTTTGTTCATCATGAGAACTATGTCATTATGAGATAGCAACATTGGGGTTACATTTTTTTTATTATAGAATATTGCTATGTAAACTCGATACATTTATTAGTCAATACAATTTTGGATTGAGTTTCTTTCACTATTGATGATTGTTGATGTTTATATGAAATTCTATTTTGAGATGCATTCCAGTTTATATAGAGGATCAATAAGTTTAAATAGCTTTGATATGAATGAGTTGAGATTTTTTGAATTTTGTTTCCAGAAAATGATAGACCTTAACCGTTTAAAAAGAAAAAATAATGGCAGAATAATTTACAGATTATTTTACAGTTTATTTCGTCATTTTTATTCGACAGATAGTAACTATCATTTTATTCAACTATAAAATGATAGTCCAAAAATGTCGGTTAATTTTTGGGACGTGCTATTTTCGACGGATGCTCCGAAGGATCAATATTATCATTAAATGTGATTTACGATAGTTTTGGTCTATCGAAAAATGTCTGTTTTGGCATAGTGTCGATCAGTTGATGATCTGATCTCCTCCTTCTTCGATCATTTTCTCGGGATCTCTCTCCTTCCTCGATTCGATCCTCTCTCTTCTCTTTTTTTTTGTCTCTGCCCTCCTCTATATTTGCCTTTTAGCAGGAAAGTTATAAAGGAAGTAATGATGATGGGGGAATCTCCTGTGTGGAAGACAGCATCTGGGTGTCATATCTGTTTAGGCTGGCTGTTGAACCGCTGGGCCTAGTTGAGGCGCATATTGGGCGACCCTTGTTATAAAAGCTCCGAGGGAGGACTTAAGGATCCTCGGGTGTAATCATGCGTCGGTGGTTGTGGATGTCCACCCGTACGGCTTGATCATAGGTGGCCTAGCGTGCGCGAATGTTTAGGATAACTTGTTGTTTGAATGGTGCGGTTGTATAATGCGTATGCCATAAACGAGAGATTTAAATCAAGGGGTATGATCTTTGATTGATTCGTAGCACTGACCATGATTTTGGATGGAATCTTGGGTTTGAACGGGGCTGTTATGGTGCACACACAATAAATGTGGTATTAATCATTCCAGTTATTGTCGACAGGATTTAAGACGATCTGATTCGGGATGCAAATCAGTTTATGGTGATCCTGTCCGGGGTGTAAACCATTTTGTTGTTGATCCAGTCTGGGGCATGAACCATTTTTTTGATCTGATCTGAGGTGCGAACTTGTTTATTGTGGAGAGGAAGGTGGCTCAGCCTAGGACTTGAGCCAGTCTGTCTTATTGTGGAGACTGGTAGGCAGTTTGAGCCGTATGCCTCCTTGGTCGCTGTAGGGCCTTCTAGAGGGGATGTCGTATGGTACCCGGGCCGCATGTGAGTTGGTCGCATGGAGTGCTTCAGTTGCCTCTAGTTTTGCAAAGGCGGTGTACCTTTGGGTTCTGTGCTGTTTGGGCTTGGCGTCCCATTGGGATCTTCTAGGCCTTCGTGTGCCTTATTTGAGGTGGCTTGGCCTTGATTGAGCTTGGGAATTTTCCATGCTTCTACAAGACCCCCTTCAAAGTTTTCAAATTTAGCAATTAGTTTGGAATACTTTGAACAGAAGAATGGGCTTTCTTGGGTTATTGGCTATCGAGGCTTCAGTGGAGTCGTGGACTCCCAATGATGGCCCTTCGTCTGGGCGCACCTCTTCTTTGGAACTTTCTATGCTGGCAAGCCTTTTTCTTCTCTATTCTGTGCATACTTGTAAACCCTAGGTGCGATGGACCCTAAAGCTTCCTCTTCTCGTGCATGTGCGAAGAAGGCCGGTAAGGGTAAGGACCCGGCTTCTAAGTCTGATGAGGTATCCTCCTGATGTTCAGCCGTGGGTAGAGGGTAAGATTGCTTCTTGTTTGGTGGGTTTTATTTTTTTGAAACCCCAATGGGCTGACTCGTGCCCACCCTTTCTATTTATGGTGGTAGTTCCTCGAGCATCATCTGGTGAGCTCCTTTTGAGTGCAGAGCAAATGTCGCCGAGGGCGAACTTCAATGATCTGAAGTCCGCCAGGTCCAGATTGATGAAGGTCAGCCCATACTTTGTCAGAGAATGGTGGGTGACGATGGCTTGTTTTTCCTTTTGGAGCAGCAGAATGCCGGGGAGCTACTCTTTGTTAGGGGAGAAGGGTTTCCGAAACCATTGTTCTTATTCGCCGATAACCTTCTTTGCTATGTGCCGAAGTAGTTAAAGTGTAGGAGGATTGGCATTTTTCTTCCGGCGGAATGTGTCAAGACCCGCACCTAGATATTCGGGCACGAGTGCTTGAGCCACGCCAAGCTTACGCCGCAGTATCGGTTGTAGAACACTGTTAAGTACCAAATAAATATCTACAACATCTAAATGATCCATACTCACAATGTACTCCAATCACAACACAAAAGGAAGATATGAAATAGGAAAGATATCAATAACTCTAAAACAACTAAAGTCTACAATGAATATACATGACCAAAATGTATTAGAGACAAATTCGATAACGAAACATGAATCAAATTACAAAGGCCTAGAACTCCTGGGAGACAACTCACGGTGAATAGAACATCGAGATCCGTCTCAGCTAGCATCATCTTGTAGTCCAATAATATGGGGCATAATAATTCCTAAAAATGTGGTTATCCAGTCAGGATTGGAGCGAAGTAAATAACTCTAAAAGCAGTTCCATGGCATGGTAGAAAACATAGAACTAGCAGTAGAATAAAATACATGACATGCTGGAAAGAAAATATAGAAAATAGATAAATAACATCCTAAAGACGTAAGAAAACTGAGTACATGAATAAAATAGAGAAGATTGTAAACTATCATAAATATAAGTAATTTAGAGCACAAGACAGTTATGTGATTGGTTTAGGTTGTACATGAGTATTCTACGATAACTCTATTATACATGAATGTATAATCGACATTACATGAGTACACTAGAGGGATTTAATCATATAACTACTTCTACTCTCCCTGCCCCAATCAATACACAAGGATCCAATCACGATATGTTACGTACACGATAGTTAGTTTGAACATTAAGCACATGTGAGCACTTGAGAGTATACGAGAGCACATGAGAATACATGAATAATACAAGTACAAGGAGTACACGATGTACATGATAAAGTACATGAACATGAAATACTTGATGTACCCGATAAGGGGATAACATCGCATGACAAGATCCATATAGTACCAATCCATGTTAACAATGTGTCAGCATCAAGTAAAGTAGTCTAGAGTAGGCAATATAGATACTATCATGATGAAAACAATCAGATAATGTACTCGCCTAAATTGGTTGGAGTCGACGTGCGCGACACGAATGTGTCGACACGGGATAGGTACGGCGCTATGCTCCACAAGGTGGTCCAAAACGACGGCATGAGCAGTTCCAACGAGTTCAGAATAGTCCAAATAGCCTAGTTTGGTATATAGAAGCCCAAGATTAGAGTTTGGTACTCGCCTAAATTGGTTGGAGTCGACGTGCGTGACACGAATGTGTCGACACGGGATAGGTACGGCGCTATGCTCCACAAGGTGGTCCAAAACGACGGCATGAGCAGTTCCAACGAGTTCAGAATAGTCCAAATAGCCTAGTTTGGTATATAGAAGCCCAAGATTAGAGTTTGGTACGATAATCAGGTCAAGGAATGGAAACGACTATAATAGTCACAAATTATAATTTTGGAGGGAAAAAATAATAACTATATACAATATATATAACTATCCAAAATTATTTATAATATTTGGAAAAATATATTTTATTTATTTAAGATATTTTTAGATGGTGTTTTGAAATATAGAAAAACATTCTAGTGTCAAAAATATTTATATATACTAACATATTAGCAAGACTTGCTATCAAAAAATATCAATATTGTTATATATATTTCATATAATTATCAAAATAACCATTACTATCAAATAATAACACAAATGCAAATATATATATATATATATATATATATATATATATATATATATATATATATATATATATATATATATATATATATATATATATATATAATGAAAGCAGATACATATTTTATTTCAATATTTCTTCTGAAATCATTTTTTATAAATAATATATGTATATATAACTAAGTTCAGTTTTATTTTAGTCAAGCCAATAATACTAGGTCAAAAGGAAAGGTTATTTGAAAAAAAATAGCATCTTTATTAATTATAAATAGCATGTATACTCGTATCCGTATGCACAGGCAAGTTTACATGTATACCAGCATATTACACACAGACTTAATATATATATATATATATATATATATATATATATATATATATATATATATATATATATATCAAGAGGTTGAACTAGCCCAATAAAAATAAGCTAAATAATTAAAACATAATTAAATTGAAACATGCTTAATTTATAAAAATCAAGGCCTAGCCTACTATCTAACACCCTAATCGCTAATTAATAGTAAATATTAATTAAACTAATTTCTTAGATTTAAACACTAATTAATGCCTAACCTAATTAACACAGAACCAAAGGCTGCTGACCCAAACTCACTACATTTCAAAATGAGAATGGGAGAGAGGCTCTCATGTGTTCACACACTCTTTCCCCAAATCCTAATTAATTCACAGAAAGGAACACTTCATTCCTTTCAAAACACAAAAAAAGAAGGAGCTAAGAGATGGCTCACAGCCGATCTCTCTCCATTCTTTTCCCTAAATGAGCTTAAATTGATGAAAGGAGAAAAATGTTAGGGGGAGATCACAGCTGAAAGAGTTGCCGAGGGCGGCTGGGCGGAGGCTCGAGAGGGGGCAGCACGTCTGTCGCTGCGGTGGTGTGCTCTCAACGGCGATGGCTGCGGAGGCAGTTGCGACCACCATTTGGAGGGAGACGCCAATGCCTAAACTTGCCGAAAGGCAGAGCTGGACTAAGGTCGAGGTGGATTTGGAAGCGATGTACACCGGGGACGCGGTCGCAGACTCATTAAGGCCGGACGGCGGACGGCGGATGAACGGTGAGTGATCACTCCCTCTCTTTTTTTTCGTGGTGTTGGTGGATTGATAATGATGGTGGCTATGGATTCGGTGGTGGTGATGGGCGTTTGGCCGGTGGCTATGGTGGTGGCGGCAACAAAGATTTGGAGGCCGGGTGGCTGGCATTGGTGTGCGGTAAATAACGCAGCCGGGGCAGAGCTCAGCCGAGGAGTGATGGTGTTAGTAGTCGTGGTGTATGGGTTGTGTTCATGGCAGTTGTAGATTGGCGGGGGATGGCCGGAGGCTGCGGCCGGAAGGTGGCTGGATGTGGCAATGGTGGTGGAAGAGGCTGACCAAGAGGATGAGGCTCCGGCAATGGCCGGGAAGAGCTCAGGAGGAATAACGGTTGTAGGAATATTTTTGAGAATTTTTTTGGTTGTAATACATTGGGATGTATGCTTATTTATAGGGGAGTGGGGGAAACCCTAAAAATGTAATAGGTAGGAAAAATTTGTGGAAAATGCTAACACACTGACTTAACACTAACCACTAACAATGTTACTCTCCACTAGTTTAATTAGTTGTTAAATACTAGCTAATTGCAATTTAGCTACTACTATCTATCACCACTTAAACTCAAAGAACCTAGCCCACGATCTAAGTTACAAACTTGGTAGACTAGAAGTGAGACCGAAAAGATTTAACCCGATACGGGAAAAATAACTCAAATCAGTAGCTATAAGATTTCAAAATAAATATTTATTAGCAATAAAAGCATATTTAGTTTAAGAATAATGTTTTGACAAATCATTTCTTATATAATTTAAATATTTATATCTCACAAAATTCTTAGAAAGAGGACATAATTATATTTATAAAATATTTCTTATAACATAGTTTTCCTCAAAACCAAGGATTCACCAAAAAGCGTTAGCTTATCGTGATCGAAAATACACTTGATATTAAAACTCATAATTTTTAAAGATTCAGAATATTCAGAAAATACAAAATTTCAAAAAAAAATCTAAGAATTCGATTAACAGAGGTTAGAAATCTACCCTCCTTAAAGAAATTTTGTCCTCGAAATTTAAGGTTGGCAGGGGGATCAAAACACGATTAAGAGTTTCGGTACGATCAAGGAACAATGACTTGACGCGATTGCGATAATCAAATTCAAATAACTTAGGCACGACTAATGATTTTGGCACAATAGATCCGTAATATGAACAAAATTATATATGGTCAGGAGAATAGAAGGTAGAATTCGAAATTCAAATATGGAATGATTTAGTAGCGTCTGGCTTGAAAATAAATAAAATTAGATTCAAAATCGCATAGACACGATCAAGATCAAAACTTAGTTATGATCAAGATAAAATTTTAGGCAAAATCAAGATTCAAAGTTAAGGTCTTATAGGCAAGATCAAAAATTTAATGAGCATGATTAATTAAGTCATGAAATACAATCTGAGATCGGGCGTGATTAAATTTTTTGAAATGATCTAAATTCGTTTGGCACGATATAGGATACGATTGCGAAAACCAAGACTTAGGCACGTTTAGAATGGAACCTAAGCACGAGTTTTTACAGAATTGAATTTCCGGTAGGAATAGAAAATTGTTTAGACATAATCAAAGTCTAAATTCAGGCACAACTAATCTATCATATAGTCATGACCGAGAATCAAGGTTTTAGCACAATTAAGAAATAAATCCAAGTTATTTAAGCACGAACTCACGACTAGGAAAATCAAAATTGTTTAGTTACGATAAGATTAGAATCAGGTCTGAGTATAGAATGATCAATATGATATAGAATCGATAAGGTTAGATTAAATGTTATATAGGCACGTTTAAATATGGGAACGACGTGATTGGGCATCGCTAGGAACACTGAAATGTTTGGCACGATTAATGACTAATAATCAAAACCACTTGATCACGAGCAAAATCAAGGCTTAAAAATTTGGAATGACTCAAATCACTTAGGCACAATTTAAAATAGAGCGACAAAAATTTTAAAACATAGTCATGATTAGGAATGAAATCTAAGCACGGGTGACAAGAGAATCGACATTTCGGCACGATGGGAATATTTATTCCGTCATGATCAAACTCAAATTATGATATCACAAGGTTCATAATTAAATCGAATAGTTGTGGTCAAGGTCCAAAATTTCAGGCACATTTCAGAGGCAACATTAATATGTATAGTCATGATCATTAAAATCACGATCAAATCACGATCATGGGATTCAAAGTCATCTGATCGTGCCGGTCATCTAGGTACGACTAAATATGAGAATTTTAGATATAATCAGGAAATCAAATCATGGTTAGAAAAGGGTTTTAGGTACGAGTATTAAAATCAAAACATGATTATAATCGAAATTCGACATGATCATAGATAAGGTCAGTCTAATCTTTGTCAAAATAGCATTTAGATATGATGAAGAATATAATTGTAGTCCAAGCACGAGCAATATATTGATAGAGATCCACGTCACGATTGAATTTAAATCATTTGTGTATGATCAAGGATTAAGGATATTGGTACGATAAGGGAGATGTCTAAAGTCGATTGGTCGAGATCAAGGGAACTAGAATTTAGCGATATTGAAACTTAAAGGATGATTCAAGGATAGGGAAAATTCAAATTCCTTTTACTATGATAGAAAAAATCAGAAGGCAAGATTTCATAGGGAAGTCAAGGTAATCATCTCACTCCACTTCGACTACTACCAGATCATCTGATCGTCACTTCTCAATTATGCCTCTATCGTACAAGCCAAGTCATACCACTACCCAATCATGACCTTCAATTTTGAAAATCAACCCCTATATGACTACTACCACGAATCATAATCTTCTGTCATAAAGATCAAACCCTTTTATAATTACCATAGGCTTGACCTTAATTCCAAAGGCACCAATCCACTTTGGCATTAATCTACTCTCAACTTAGTCATTTTGAAATCCTAATTCCTCCAATTTGTCCTAAACTGCATCAGAAATCTCTGAATCAAGGTTTATGAAATCCTTAAACTTATTCAAATCACATTCCTCATATTACTCGAATCTAGTGACCCTAAGCCAAATAAAAATTTATTCTCCATTATAAGAAAAAAAAATTAAACCTTCATATTTCCTCCAACCTAAACCTTCAAATGTTATCCTTCTTAAATTTTAAAATTTTCACAAAATCTCTAAATTTTCCTATAACCCAAAATTTGTGTTCTTTCGGTTCCTAATCATTCCCTTACCAATCTTTGTTCAATTTCATGTCGTCACTGCATATAGTCATACGCTTCCTTCCATATATTCGGGTTCCTAATTTCGGTATCGAGTCTTGATTCTTATTATGTAATATCCCAAGAATCAATAACAATAACAAAGCATCTAAATTCTCAAAAATCTAATTGCCCTAGAATATCCTCATCATTTCTTTAAATACCAATACAAAATATTGATACTCTCACCATTAATGTAGATTTTACTATTCTTCTTACAAGAAATCCTCCTACGTCATTTCCAAAATGTTCCATATTAAAAGTATTTCTCTAAGTGTAATCATTTCCAAATTGATAATATCGGCCTCTTGATTTCATTTATAATCTTAGTCATATCCTTATCCCAAAATTTTATCTAAATGTCCAACAGTTTACATTCCCACCAAGATTACCACATGATAACAAATTACGTCCCTTTTGAGCTAAAAGATTATGATACTTCCTCGGCTTTTTCCATGTAAAGAGATACGAGAATTCAAAGAAATTTTAAAGTGTAGCTGGCAAAAGTAGATACGAGGTAGTTGATTGATGTAAATATGACAGGTTAAAAAATAACGAAGAAATAATGGTAAGACGAAGAAAAGATGATATGAATTATTCTTGCTCATATGGTTATAACGAAGTGAACCAAGTTAAGATATGATCTGATAACCATACACATCTATCAGAAGTTATGTTACCAAGAAGTTTCGCCACCAATAAGCATAGGTGCAATAAACGACGGAGTCCATGACTAAGGTATATACCCTATAATCATGTTATCTAGAATTTTTACCAGGCCAACCGGTATGGCTGCAAGAAAATCTAAATTCCATAACTAAGATAAGTATACCCAAATTAGGCTCTATGTCCTTGTCATGCTAGTTAGTATGGCTACGATAAACTCTAGACTACATAACTAAAGTAGATATTTACCTTCCTCACTGTCCTTGTCATACCCTGAACCAGAATACTGGAGAGCGGGGGACAGACACAGCCAGCTATGTACATTAAAGTGTAACCCACCTCGATGTACGGTCACGACTGTCTAGATGCATGAGGGTTTAACTACAAGCCAATAGTATGGTCAAGAACAACAGTAGTGTCTCAATCTCAAGCAAACAAGTAAATGTAACAAGATGGTAGATCATCAAACATACAAAGTAAGGTGTCCTATACATTACATGTTCAGATGATCATGAAACTAGTCATACAAAATGCAAAGACTAGCAAGAGTTTAAGTCATACATGATCAACCCTAGGATTTGTCAATCATGTTACAACCATTAGGCAGACAGTAATGTAAATTTGACACGAGCTAGCACTTGTTCGGCGGCTTAACGTCTCAAAAGAATAATTTACAATAGAGTGGGAGAGAAAAATAAAACCCACTCGTTGCCAGGGTTGCGTCTAGTGTTCACCATCTGGCTGGAAGGCTAGAAGATCCTCGAGTGCTACTCCAAAATCTGGCCATACAAAACCAGCTGGGTCAGACCCATAAAGAGCAAGTGCCGCAAGGGAGGCTTCACTTAACAACTAAAACCAACATATTAGCACAAAAAGACATAATGATAACGAAAGACATGAATTAAAGGAAACAAGGTGATAAATGATAAGATAACTAAAGGACTATTCCAGTAACCAAGTTACAACCCGTAAGCCAAACAAGGACCGGGGTTGTAATCCTTCACCTGAACAGAACTTAATCTCTAACCAATTATCAATAAAGTAAAGTATAACAGTAACGTGCTGAGATAACCATGTACTGGTCTTGCCTAGGCAAGACTAGACTAGACTCCATCCATCAATCACGGCCAAACAATGAGTACGGCTTGATACTTTAACTAACTAGGGTTATCACAAGCCTAGTTACTAACAAGATGCATCGAGATGTTCCAACAGCCACAAGTCCTACAGTCTTAATCCAAGTTATCCAGTCACAAGTTGATAGAGTTGGATTAGGTGACTTGGGGATGCAACACATGACAGTGTGCTGGAAATGTGCCCTACTCGACGGCAAGCTACAAGTCCAATTATAGCGCCCAGATAACGGGACTTCCTATAGCTGGAAAATCTCTTCATGGACTACTTAATCAATCTAGTCATTATCCTAGTCATATTCAGTACGAATCCTAGACCGTGAAAATTAGAAATTCATGTCCTAGACATGATGCAAGACGAGACATGCAGCTTGTACCGATACAATCAAGAGAAATCATCTACGGTGTCAAGACAAGAGTTACTTGTCAAGATTACATGTTATGTTACTTATCAAGTCAAGAGTGTGTCAGAACGGACCACCATTAAGAATTATCATGTCAAGTTACTTGTCAAGAGTGCACCACGACGGTTCACTATCAAGAGTTATCATGTAAAGTCACAATGTCATGTCGTGTTCATGTAAGTTTGCCACGGCGGGCCACTATATAACCCCTCTTCCCAAAATTTTAATTTTTTTATCTAATTGGTTTTAAGCCTTATAAATTTTCTAGTAGAAAATAATTTTTTTTTCTATAATAGATAATTTTAATAAACGAAGAAATTTGTCAAACCATTTTTAGATTATTTATTTGTATACTTTTAGTTTCTCGTTATCAATTATCCTTAGAATTTATTTTAATATTTATTTGATTTCGAAAAGACAAGTTCATTAAATTCAAAGATTCTTATTATGATTAATCTTTGATTAGATTGATCAATCTAAATTATATTTTTGACTTATTCTAATCCATTGGTGGTTGTTTCTACTATGATAATTTAAGTGAAATTTATATTGGTGGAATCATATTTTTTTCAACCGTCGGTAATATTTAACACTATTTTAAAGCTTCTTATTGCAATCGCTTATAGTATGGCAATTAGGTTAACTTGTATTTAAACTCTATATGATTTAAATCAAATACGTGAAGATTTATCTACTAAGGTTTATATTATTTGATAATACAGAGTATTATTTCAAAGTATCACTTTAAGTATTATTTTAAAGTCTTATTGATATCAAGTATTAAGTTGGATGTGGCTTAATATATTTTCAAATATTATTGATAATACTTAGTATTAATTATGGATTGGTTTTGTTTGATTTAGAAATTATCGGATTAAGATTTGGGTAATTTAGTTCTTAAATTTACTTGGCTATTGAATAGTCAATAAACGACTATTAACACCATCCCTTTGCTTATCGTCAAAGCCATATTTTCTAAGATATATGTCTATAATTTATATATAGGCATCAGTTCCAGTTCTCTTTATCTATTTTTTTTATAGTTACAACATCCAACCTCTCCTTATATCTTCTCCTTGTTATACTCTATATAAGTTCATAAAAATAAACCCTCTCCTCACTACTCGTTCCCTACCATAGCCGACATCACCCCTCTCGTCATGCAACCAGCGCCCCTTCTCGCCAACATCCGACCCCCAACCTCCCCTAACTAGACCCAGCAAACATCCATCACCGCGACCATCATCAACACCACACAAATCACAATCCGTGTCTGCATATCCGTGTCCGCATACCTGCGTGTCCATCACCATCATCATCCGTAGCTAACCATAGTCGTGTCCAGACCCGTGCCTCTGTGTCATACCCATCTTATTCCAATTTTACAAATACAGTCAATGCATGTGTCCGACCCGGACATGATCAACCTAACCATCCTGTCATATAGTGCCCCCCTCCAGCCACGACCTCACCTGTGATGACCGCCCCATGGTCGAGTCCGCGCCCGACCACCCGATCCAAAGCCCCGCTCGCAGCGCATGGAACCACCACCGCCCGACCTCCATAGCGCTTCGCCGAGATATTCCCCGAGAGCTGTTGGGGCCTCCACTGTCGCAACCAACAGTCAGCACCGACGGGCGTGGGTGATTCGCATGATTCCCTTCCGTCGCTCGTGCCAGCCATCTCGGTGCTGACCGCCCAGATCCGGGGTGTCGGACCACCGTGAGTGTGCTCGCGCCACTCGTTCTTCCGTACTACGGATCTCGGCGCCTGCACCAGCCGCTGTACCCAACCGACTAGCAGCCATCCTCCGCGACCTCTGCCGCGTCTCCAACCCAGCGCCTCAGTCACCGACGCAGCCTCGTAGAGTGGCATCCATATCCGATCAAGTGACGCCACCGCACTCGGCCATCGCTCCTCCAAGCGTCGAGTCCCTCCAGCCACGCCACCCCGGACCTCCCTCACGCCGTCCACATCCGTCTCCGCCGTGCGCCTCTCCGGAGCAGGAGGCGGGGCTGCGCGTCTCCCAAACTCCACTGCAGAGCGACCGCCCTCGACGAACTGAGCACCACCAGTCCCCCTCCGGAGCTGCCCTCCTACGGCGAGCCGAACCACCCTCGCGTCGAGCGCGGGGGGCACTCGAAAGACCCCGGGAGCCGTCGTAGCCGCCGCCAAGCTCTCCTTCGTCGCACGATCGGTACCCCCCTCGGTGGGCGCAACTTCCTCCTTCTTCCTCTACATCTTTTGCTTCTAACTCTACGTTTTCTTCAGAGAGGGTTTTCTCTCTCAAATTTCATACTCTCTTTCCTTCTTTTTTCCTTTGTTTTCCTTTCCTTTTCTTGGCCTCCTTTCCTTGCTTTTGGGAATTTTCTCTTCTGAGAAAGAGGAGAGTTGAAAGGGATAAGTTGGGCCGGGTCTCCAAGCCGATAAGGCTATGGGTTTTCTTATAAATATTTGAATTGAGGCCTTGGGTGTCACTGTTAACTAATTGCTTTTATTTTATTTTTTTTGCTTTTATTTTTGTTTAAATTGTAATGGACGAGGCTGTGCTTTCTAAAAAAACAAAAACATTCTAATATTTTTAGTTGGACCTTATCTATATAATAATCACAGGCATCGTTTGGGCCAAGAACATATATGGGTGTTTAGATTATTGATATTTATAGAAGTTTCACATTATATATTTTTTATTTATAAATGATTATGAAAAATACATTTTTGGGCTTGGGGCCCCACATGGAATTAGCCTTAATGTTTTTTAGATTTTCAAAGTACTCTTAATGATATTTTACTAATGGAATACAGTTTCCAAAACATAATAGATATTTTCTAAAATTGTAAATACTTATTATGCCGATTTGTTCAATTACCGTTATATTATTTTCTGTATATTTAAATTATAGTTTTGATCTAAACATGATTTTCTCTATATATTTACAATATTTTGATTAGTAGTTTTCTAATTGTCATGCACCAGAACCAGAATACTAGCAAGTAGGGATGGACCAGGCCAGCTACGTATACCAAAGTACTCCAGTACTCCGAAATAACGTATAAGCTGTATAGATGGGGATTACTACTACAAGCCAACAGTCGATCCTAGGTCAAGCAATCCTAGGTATCTCAATCACAGGCAGTAAACAATGTACAAGAAGTAAGATCAACTGGAATATAAAATAGTAAAGCGACCCAAACTATCATATATCAATGATCATGAAGCTAGTAATACAGAGTGAAGACTAGCAAGAGTAATAGTCATACATGATAAGCTCTAGCTATAGTCTAGAATACGCATATCATGTTCTAGCCCGTAGGCTAAATGTCAAGTCCAAAACACGAGCTAAACACGTGCTATGAGGCTAAACCCCACAAAAGAATAATGTACATAACTAGTGGGAGAATGATATAGGAAACCCACTAAGGTACTCTGGTGCTCCGGGTAGTCACCGTCGAGTAGATGGTACGGAAGATCCTTCGGGGTCCTCTATCAGATCTGGCCAAACAAAACCAGTGGGGTCAGACCCCCAATAGCAAGTACCACAAAGAAAGACAAACTATGAACTAAAACCAACATGCAAATCATAGCAACTGATAGAGACAGAAATAAGTAAAAGCAAATCGAGACTTGTGCGCTACCAATGCACTTATCCCGAGTATAGAAAATATAATAAGTAAAGCAACATGTAGCATAAAGTAAAGGACATGTAATGTAATGTAAACTGTGTTAATCTTTCTAGCTATTGCTGACGGGATTTGAGACGATTTGATTCGAGATAAGAATCAGTTTGTGGTGATCTAGTCTGGGGTGCGAACCAGTTTATTGTTGATCTGGTCCGGGGCACGAACCAGTTTGTTGTTGATCCAGTCGTGGCATGAACCAGTTTGTTGTTGATACAGTCCAGGACGTGAACCTGTTTGTTGTGGAGAGGAAGGTGGCCCAGCCTGGACTTGGGTCGTTTATCTTGATCTAGAGACGGGTGGGTAATTTGAGCTGCATGCCTCCTTGGTCACATAAGGGCCTTCTGGAGGGGAAGCTGCATGGTGCCCAGGCCGCATGGTGCCCAGGTCGTATGTGAGTTGGTCGCATTAAGTGGTCCAGTTCCCTATGGTTCTGCAAAGATGATGTACCTTGGGGTACTGTGCTGTTGGGGCTTGGCATCCCATTGGGGATCTATTGGGCCTTCGTGCGCCTTTTTTGAGGAAGCTTGGCCTTGATTGAGCATGGGAATTTTTCATGCTTCTACAATATACACCTTTTAGCTTGGTATCTTGATAATTTCTTTCACATGATTGTATTATCCGTACTACAGCTGACTATGATCATGTCACTTCCACATTCTTGAACGGGGCTATTTTGGTCATTTGTGAAATTTGATTATTGTAGATATCTTTTAATTAATGAATTGTGTTAGTGTTATGATTTAGTAAACCAAAGAGCCACTCTAACTAGATGCTAGACATCAGCATGGTAGATTAAATTAATGAGTTTAGACAATCCTTAAATCTATTTTTATTTAGTTGTTAGTCTCTAATCTAACTAGGAATGTCATTTATAACTTGTGGGCTTAAAACATTAATTTAGATTGGGCTTTTACCTAAAAGGCTTGACATGACAATTAGGAAGGGCCTCTTAGGCATTGTACCATACCCAAACCCTAGCCAACATCATGGCCGGCCACATTTGGATCCCTCCCCCTTGCTATTAATAGCAATCATTATTCCTTCTTCCTCCTTTCATTGAAATCCTAACCCTAATTTGTAGTTCTTCCCTAAATTTCCCCTACTCCTAAATTGAGTCCAAATTCCTTCAAACCAATTGCATTCTCTTCCCTATAAAAAGGAGAAGGGTCTATTGGCTAGCTTGGGTGCATTTGGAGCACTTGGACATTTAGAGCTTGGAGGAGATCTCGATCTAGGGATTTGTACATTAGAAATCCATCTCCCAATTGGTAAGAGCTCTCTAAACCTCTAATTTCCCTTTCATTAGTGAAGATGCATTCATTTAGGACCTACATTGCATTAGGGTGCCATTATAGAGGAGTTAAGGCTCTCCTCTTCCTATTTGAAGGATTTCTCCATTTCATTTTGGTACAAATTGGGGAAAATCCAAAATTAGGATTCTATGGTTTGTAAAATTGATAGATTAGGTCATACTAATGGTGTATAGCATATAGGCATGCTTTGGGTCAAGTTTGGATTCATTTGGAATGCGTATCACGAGAGTATCGGATACACACACCAAGTGTTTGACGAAATGACCCTTAGAGCACTTAATACTCTAATTTCACATTTAAACTTTGATGTAGGTTTGTTTTGTGTTGAGATATCACATATTGTGATTTGTTAGTGAGCTAAGATGATTTTGATAGTTTGAATGGGTTGGGGGCTTGGTAATTGAGTAATCCGTTCACTGTCTTTTGTTCAGTCCATTTCTGGACAGTGGTGCCATCATTTGGCTACTGTTTTAGTATCAGTTAATATATTGTTCAATTTTAAAACCCCAATGTTAAGTATCTGTCTATTCTTCCTTTGGATGAAACTGTCAATCCCACTGTAACTTGGTTAGCAGCCCTTTTGTAATGCCCTGACCACAACTCCATGCTCAATCCTCGAATTGTGATCCATCTTCTGCATAAATTTTAATAACCATACTGCTCAGTTAGCACATTGTGTTCAGTCCCTATTGATTTTCAGTCATCTTTTAGTACCTGAGTTCAGATATTGAACTAACTGTCCTGCTATTCCTATAGGTTCTGCCCCCTGCACCAAATTGATGTTCAGTCCTAGGGAAGGAATGAAACACTTATATTGATCCTTCCTATAGCAGTCATAGAGGATGAGGAAGGGCTCGAGTGGTTTTGATTCTTTAGTATTCAGTCAACTGTCCCCTTTTACTGGGTTCCTGTTCTATTTAAGTTCAGTTCTAGAGTTTAATCAGTAACTCATGAGGTTGAGATAACCTTTATGTTCAGTCTTAGGATAGCTTGGTTCAGTCGCATATTTCGAGTTCAGCCTATTTTGCATTATTCAGTTCAACCTCTTAATTAAAACACTCAATCTATTCATATACATTCAGTCCAAATATGGAGCATACACCCTTAATTCTAATCATCAGTCTTTATGTACAAAGTTCAGCCATGAACATATGTTCAGATAGTTGAAGTGTCTAGTCCCCTCCTCCTCAAAGTTCAGTCACAGTGAGAAATCATTAAATCCTTTCTTCCCTTCGAATTACTGTACTGTACTGTCATTCCTTTTGGGTCAGTCCATTAGTAATATGAAAGGATGAGTTAGATGACCCATTTAGAGTATCAGTCTTTGATGTTGTCTTGCTTAGAGCTCAGTTCTTATTGATTGGAAGTATCAGCAATGTATAACTGCCCAGTCCAGTTATTTATTTGATCATCTATACGAAGTTGCAGTACATGCTTTGTCCTATGTTGTATCAGTCCGCTTATTCATTTGATCATCTATATGAAGTTGCAGTACATGCTTTGTCCTATGTTGTATCAGTCCACTTTAATCCTTTTGTTCCAGTCCATTTCTCCACCCCTTGTTTAGACCCTAGATCCTTATTTCAGTCTCTCTGCACACTTTAGTTTAGTCCTTGATGTCCAACTGTTCAGTCTCTAATGTGGGATTCAGTCCATATGGAACTTAAGTTCAGTCCTCTTAGCAGATATCTTGTGCATATATGTAAGTTATATATATGAGTATATGAGTATAATATTAGTAGTAGACAAGGGTTTAGGTAATATATATATATATATATATATATATATATATATATATATATATATATATATATATATACATGATTAATCTAGGTTTAAGATATGGGTTGTTATCACTTGTCACTAGCCTTCATGGTCCAAATTTGCCAATACCCTAGATATTGACTAATGAGACCAATGTTAACCCTAGATATTGACCAATTGACCTGGTCTGACTAGTGTTGACCAAATTTGACTTCATTGACATAAAAATGGCCTAGCAATATATAGACAACATATTTAAATCAATTGTTTAATCTAGAACACTCTGTAACCCTAAATTCTTCTTATAGGTCATTGTGACTCCAGTTCAGATACCGATACACATCCGTTGCTCAGGATATCAGGCGAGTACATTCTCTGTTAGTTTTTATCATGATAGTATCAACATTGACTGCTCTAGACTAGTTTACTTGAAGCTGACACATTGTTATCACGGACCAGTACTATATGGATCTTATCATGAGATATTATCCCCTCATCGGGTGCATCGGGTATTTCATTTTCATGTACTTTATCATGTACATCGTGTACTCCTTGTATTCGAATTATTCACGTACACTCATGTGCTCTTATGTACTCTCACATTCTCACATGTGCTTCATGTATAAATAACAATCATGTACGTAACATGTCTTGATCGGATCCTTGTGTATTGATCGGGGCGGGGGAGTAGAAGTGGTTATTTGATTAAATCCCTCTAATATAATCATGTATATGTCGATTATGCCTTCACTTATAATCGAGTTACCGTATAGTAATCATGTACAACCTAAAGCAATCACATAACCATTTTGTGCTCTGAAACACTTATATTTATTATTGTTCATAGATTCTCTATTCTATTCATGTATTCATTTTTTATCTATACTTCATGTATACCTGTACTTTCTTTACAGCACGTCATGTATATATTCTATTGCTAGTTCTGTATTTCCTACCATGCAATGAAACTACTTTTAGAGTTATGTATTCGTTCCAATCTTGACTAGATATGTTGACAAATTTTACAGAGAACTTGAAAGACTTCTGCACCACTTACCGTGGTGCAGACCAGGATGACACTTATGACCTGGATAATCAGGAGGATCCAGCTAACCTAGAGGAGACACCAATAGTTCTTAGATTAGATTGCTAGGACTTTTATTTGGATTTGTCTCTCCAGCTACTTTCTGTTATGTTATTATTTAATACTCTGTGTTGTGTTGTTAACACTTAAACTCATTTCAATTTTGGATTGTATCGTAGTTTGATATTTCCTATCTATTCTATTTTGTGCTGTTATCCATCTTTAGTATATTGTGATTGAGTTGTATCTTTCTGAGATTGTCCTCCGTATAGAGAGTATATACTGGACAAGTACATTATATTGTGTTTAGATGTAGTTGAGACCTAGGATAGCATTCTACCGTCGACATTGCGACATTGGCTGGACGTACCCACGGTCTCGTGCCCTTTTACTGGGTGCGTGTCGTGACACGTTTTTAGTGGTGGCCCAAGTAGGTCAGGTTCTGATTTTGTCTCGGTTCTGTAGTAGTACTTGAACTAGAGTTTTACTACAACTGACAGTAGAATATAGGAGAGATTATAAGCTACTCGATCATAGTTAGGAAAAACTTCGATCTAATTTCTGCCATCTTTTAATTCTTCTTATAACTGCCTTCCTTGAGATAAACTGTCCTTTGTTGATAATATTATTTTCTGCTCAGTATTGATTTCCATGTTTGATCTGTCTTTTGGATGGCGAAGACTAGGTCACATCGGTCCGGTCCAGCGGATACCACCGAGAGGTCTGCCACTTCTCGTCCAATTCAGAAAGACACTGGGATCGTGGCACCTCAAACTTCTACTCATGTAGGACTATCTACAGCTTTTGGGGTGCTTCTCCCCCTATTCGGATGACTGTCTTGGTTATTCCAGATGTTCTCCAACCACCACCAGCTCCAGCACCGGTGGATGCAGCTCAGTTGTTCACATTTTTTGGGGAGATGATGGATGCGCAGCACCGCTAGTCAGCAGATATGAGGCAGGGTATTGAGAATGCGCACCAAGTGGCCATGGCAGCAGTTGAGAGGGTAGCTATAGCTCATCCGCAGGGAGGTTATGTTTAGCACAAGAGGCTAGGGACATCATCGACTTCCAGAAGATACGGCCGAAGGACTTCCGTGGCACATAGGCTATTTTGTACGCAGATGATTGGATCGAGCACATTGAGGGGATTTTTCTGCTAGCACTGATTCCTACTAGCTTACAGATTGAGGCAACAAGTAGTCAGATGTTCGACCTTGCCTTGACTTGGTACTGCACCGATCGTAGGGTCGGAGTCGATGGACAGACTTGGGAGGCTTTCAAGAATCTTTTCAGAGAAAAGTGCTTTCCTGATGTAGCTCTCAGTGCCTTAGAGACCCAGTTTGAGAGCTTGGTCCAGAGGAACCAGACAGTTGAAGAATATTCTGGGGAGTTCTGTCATCTGGGCAGATTCAAGTAAGGGCTGAGTGATGTAGCGAAGGCTAGATAGTTTTGCAAGGGCTTGATCAAGGAGGTTAAGTCACTGACCAAGAGTGACCGCGATGCTACCTTTGAGCAGATATTGGCAGGCGCTATGGCAGTAGAGGACGACTGGAGCTGAAGACCAAGAGAGGTCGAGATACCTTTGGAGCTGGTAGCAGTACAGGCCCGGCCAAGAGGCCCTATTTCCAGCAACAGCAGAGGCCATTTCAGCACCAGCAGCATCAGGGTCAGGGTCGTGCACCTTTCCAGCAGGCGCACCAACAGTATGGACAGGGCCATCAGCAGAAACCGTGGCAGCAGCAGGCCACTATTTGTCCCTTCTGTAAGAAGCCAGGGTATGGATGGAATGACTGTAGGATGAGGTTAAGCAAGTACCTATTGTGCGATTCAGCAGGGCATCAGCTGAAGGACTGCCACACGATTTCCACTTGTGTGGCACTGGGCAGAGCAGTAGGTTAGGAAGGAGGAGCTAGAGCTCCGACGGGCCAGCAGAAAGGACCGTCACTACAAACTCAGCAGAGATTTGCACAGCATCAGCAGCAGGTTAGAGGAGGCCAGCAGGGGCGAGCTTTCACCATTACAGCTGAGGAGTCCGAGCTAGTGAGTGATCTGATAACAGGTTTCGTTCTTCTCGATTCTATTCTGGCTTTCACTTTATTTGATTCTGGAGCTTCCCATAGCTTTGTGTCTGCATCTGTAGAAGCATGAAAAAGAATAGGAATTTCTATGCGACCCAAAATCAACAGGAAACTTCATGCGGCTCGAAACCTAGGGAGTTTCATGTGGCTCAAAATCCCTGGGAGCTTCAGACGGCTCAGAAAGTATCATGTGGCTCAGAAAGCTTCATGCGGCCTTATGCGGTTCAAAATCTGCCTATACAGCTGGCCATAATTACTCTGACATAAAGGCGACAGCTCTGACAGAGATGATGGCTTTGACATAAAGATGAGACATGACATGCTCCTAAAAAGACGAAAAAGTCTTCATGATATCTGGCACAGTTCACAAGTTCCAAAGAAAACTCTTTATGCGGATCGCCTGTGCGACTCTAATGCGGCTCAGTCATGAGACCACTCTCATGCGGCTCGGTCATGAGACCACTCTCATGCGACTCGGTCACGAGACCACTCTCATGCGGCTCGGTCATGGGACAACCTTCATGCGGCTCGGTCATGAGACAACTCTCATGCGGTTCAGTTATGAGACGTCCTTCATGCGACTCGAGCATGAGACCCCCTTTATGCGGCTCAGACAGGACGCATCATTCATGCGGCTCGCCACAAAGTAGCAGTTGAGACACGTGGCAAGAATTAACCAAGTCTTAACAGCTCGAATTTAGTACAACAAACAGATCATGATCAATCTTAACCAATCTCCAGCTGCCCACTTCTCAAGGCACAGTTACAAAGATGTGGCCAAAATTGGCCACGTGGCTGTACACCCCATTACTCAGGAATTCTTATAAATATCAAGGTGCTATTCCCTTGCATACACACAGAGATACACAAAGAGCATTTCTTCACCGGAGTCGAGGTTGCGTTCGATCGTCCAAGGAGTAAGGCAGAGTTGATAGCACTTTTCCGAGCCTCTACCGTCACCCCTAGAATCAAAACTAAACAATTGTACTTAGATTGCTTTTCTTAGGTTTTGTTCCTAGGCTCTCTTTTGTACAAGCAAGTTTGTAATTGTGAGTTAAAGTTCAGTCCTCCTATAAAATTGTTCTGTTCTACGACAATCAATGGCAAACACGATGACGACTATGCTGGGGACGAACTTCTCCACTCCTGAGAAGTTGGTGACGCAATCGGACGCAGCCAAACTCGGCTCCACGTAAAAGATGCTGGTTGTTCGCTTCGACCAGCAAGAGTTTGAAGAGATGCTCTCCGAGGGAAGCGCTAGCCCGATCCAGATGCGAGCCGGCCCAAAGAAGGCCCGCAGGAAGTGGAGACCCAAAACCGTTGCCCCTCCCAAGCTCTGGAAGAAGTATTTTCTGCTGCCTGAGACGGCGAGAAGACTCACATGTGGCCCCTCTTCAGGCCGCAGAGGACCCTGCTGTTCCCAAGTCCGGCAAAGGAAAACACTACGAACTCTATGCAGTCCAGGAAGAAGCTACATAAGGGTGCCAACCACATGAAGAAGACTCATGCGGCCAACAATCCCAGCCGCATGCAGAAGGCTCATGCGGCCACCAATCCCAGCCGCATGCAGAATGCCTATGCGTCCACCAACCCTAGCCGCAGGGAGATGACCTATGCGGCATCTAATCCCAACCACCGGCCATCTGCTCTACGTGGCTCGGGTTCAGTCTTCGGCGGCCTCTCATACGGTCCTGACATCAGAATCTCCAATGAGGATGTGCCAGATTCTATGCGGCACAGTTTGGACTCTTCCTACTATGCGCCCTCGGGTGCTAGAGCGAAGAAGTCTAGGACAGCGCGGGCTCGTCGAGCTCAGTCAGCTATCCCAACCTATGACCATCAGAGAGTCCCGCTAACTATTATGCAGGCCTCTAAAGGAAAGTTGTACAGAATCGCCCGTGTCCAGCCCCCCGTGTCAAACGGACAGGGTGGTTCCCAAGAGTCTCCCAACAATGATCGAGGGCAAGTACTTTTACTAGCCCCACATCAGGGAGCAAACATGATAACAATGTACTCGTGTGCTCGGGATTCCTGGGCCCACAAAATGAGTGTAAAGGTTGATTGAGATATACCTGACTTGCGTGATGTGATTCTTCACAAGCGCAAGGAAAGAGAAGAAACCTTGGTGTGCAAAGAGTCCTTCCAGGGACATCACTGCACTCAAGTCATTGTCAACTGCTGCTGCAACAAGACAGCAGTACAAGAGGACCGGCAGTCCGCCTTCTAACGACTGCGGCAGCCAGGACCGGCCCTAGAACAAAGCTCGGGAGACGAGGTACTTCCTTTCGCCTCTTGTAACTATGCCCGGAAGGTCCCTATCGGCAAAGGAGGGAAGAAAATAAATACCTCTAGCCCAATGATCTCAACCAGCACGGCCAGGAAACTCTCATCTAAGCGGTTGTCCACAACCGTCACTGGAGGAGTTTATCAAGGTACCCACTCTAAGACGAAATCTTCAACACTTTGAGATTCGTCATCTACATCCCTGGGGATAGTTGAAGTTGGGGGTAGCACTCCTCGGAAAATCCACAACAATCCAGTGTTCCAAGAAGATGAACCTGGGGAAACAATCCCCCCAGCAGATACAACAGAGTCTGACGTCCCTGAAGACGTCCACAAATCCCAAGACGAGGCAACCTCTTATGCAGGGGGTGGCACCTCCTCCGAGTCCAAACCAGAGGAGAATATTCCCACATACCTCGATGACTTCTCTGTGCAAGGGTATGATTCGAAGGGCACATCTTTTACAGTGCCTTCCACTTCTCCTCACATGAAGACAGTATTCATGACTGAGAATGATCAAGACGGTCCCAGTGATCGGCAGCGCCTCGACACTCTCGAGGCCATACTTCATACCTTGGTTAAGTCAGTGGACGAGATCAAGGCAGCCCTACCGGCTCTACAATCAAGGACACCTGGTCAAACGAGCTTAGGTCCCGTCGCCAATGCGGACTCAAACACGACCGCACCAACCCCGGGCGACAATCCACCCGGAGTATCGGCTCCCACTGCTACAGAAGAGGCCAGGGAGGCGAGAAGAGAAGTCCAGGAGCTCCGGGCAATGTTTCACGCCCGAGAAACCTCTCAGGACCTCAAGATACGACAGCCGTATCCCGCTGCATGGAGAGATGTCCCCTTCCCTCCGTGATACAAACCATTCAACATCAATCCATATGATGGGAAGACCTCTGCAAGCCGGTACATGACCTACTTTGAGGTCACAACAGACCATCTTCCGCATGACGATGCCATCCTCACGAGGTTGTTCATTGGGGCATTAGAGGGGTCACATTCGATTGGTACCGCAACTTGTCAGATAACTGCATCCATTCCTTCGTCGGCTTCAAACATATGTTCTTGGAAAGGTTCTACGAGGTAGGACAAGATGTGACAATGTCAACCCTCATGGACGTTGTCCAATGAGAAAAAGAGCTGACAAGGAATTACATCGAGCGGTTTCGTCGAACCGCGATGAAGCTGCCCTCCGGTAATCCAGACTCTTCTTTAATTAAGATTTTCCAAAAGAGGCTGCTCCCCACAATCAGCCTCTGGATGGGCGAAAGTTAATTTAAAGACTGGAAGACCTTCATCATCGGCGCTACTAGCGCAGAAGCAAAGCTGAAGAAGGCTCGCCAACTAGGGCTGCATATCTCGGATGGAGAGGATAAGGGCAAACGCCCTAATACCAACAACAACAACGCCGGTAATTCCTCTAACAACCGAGACACCAAAGGCAAACAGGCTATGGTGGCCGATACAGCCCAGAAGCCTGAGCCAAAGCAGGCAGAGAAGCAGTGGCCTCAGGTGACTTACTCCTTCGAGGATAGCCATGTCAAGCCCATCTTTGACATGCTCTTGCAAGGAGATAGAATTCAACTCCCTCCACCGAGACGTGAACCTCGACCTACATAGATGGAGAGCCCGAAGTACAGTCACTTCCACCGTTACGTCCACCACGCTACTCAAGACTGCTTCCAATTGAAGCGGTACATTCAGAACCTCATCGATTCCAAGGCTCTGACCATTGATTTCGAGGAGGTAACCGTGGCTGCCAACATGGTGTCAGTCCAATTCGGCAGCTTTCCTCCAACGAGGACCCAAGATGGCATAGTACCCGTCCCTCGAGCAACAATGAAGGTCACTAATCTTCTACATCCCCAAGACCAGACAACTGGGCTGGTGCCCCTCACTACGTCAAGAGGGGAGGTCATATGGGTGTCACCCCCAGTTTCCAGAAACAGGAGTATTTTTGTCATTTTTCACTTTTAAATTATTTTGGAATTATTTATTTATTTATTGTATTATTTTGGGGTTATTTGAATCGGGTTCGAATTTTAACTCATTCCGACTTGTTTTGACTTGTTTCGGGGACCCGGGGTAGTGTTGACCTTAGCGGGCCCACACACTAGTTAGCCATGGCCCACATGTTAGTATTTTGGTTAGTGACTAGACTAATTATTTTAGTTAGTATTAATTTGAGATTAGTGATTTTGGGTTTGACTAAACTACCCCCGACTTGATCCTTTGTCATTGTATTAACCCATAGGCTAGAGAGGGGGCTTTTGGACTTTTGCTAATAGGACAAATAGAGCCTATTGTGGCCGGCCACTAGAGGATAGGACTCCCCCTTCATTCATCATTATCCACACTTCCACTCTCTCTCTTGTTCTTCTCCAAATTGATTTGAGAGCTCTCCCTATTCAAATCAACTCCAAATCTCCCCATTTCTCCACCATACCTTCATCCTTCCTTCTCCATTCAACCCGAGGAAGGAGCTCCCCAAGTTTGAGAGGATTCGGAGCTTGTTCGTGTCCGTTAGGGATCTCTACGTGTCGGTGGCGTTGTAACTCCACTTTTCAGGAAATTTTAATTTTCAAATAATTTTTCCTGAATATATTTGTTTTCTTCTAAATCAATATTGCTGTTATTGATTTTCTTTAGTCCAATTTATTTGGGCTTCTCCTCTCTGTTTAATTATATTTTTAGGCTTTTACTAAAGCCCATGATCCAGCCCAATATATCCAGCCCAATATATTCAGCCCAATATTTAACTCCTTACTCTCAGGAGTGTTCCCTACAAACCAAACTTTTATTTCCAACTTTCCAGAGAATGGAAAGAGAAGCATTGCTCGACTGATCTCTAAATTTTCTAAAATTTTTTAATTTCCCGCGGATTCCTCTGACAGCTGTTGGAACAAACCCCAACTGCCTATAAAACTCTATCCATTCCTTTTTCTTACTGCTCAGATCTAACCAACTCTGGAGAGCAATTCCTTCTTCTTCTTCGTTCCATCTCGAGTTCTTCAGAAGTCCAACAATGGCGTCGAGCTTTCCCTGTTGAGATCCAGAGCTGATCGATCGACATCAGTCCTTCCTCGAGCAGAGAAATGGAAGGATCTCTCGTTTTCTTTTCCTAAGAGCCACAACAGTGGAGGGACGTCTTCCTGCCATCTCCATACGGATCCATTCCTTTTGATTTGAACAATTCATGTGAGCATTTAGAATCCCTAGCATTTTTATTCTCCAATTTATTTCCTTGGCCTAATTTGAGTACATTGTGTTGATGATTCACGAATAGCTGATTCATTATTGGGGATGATCAGATCTGTTCTTGTGTGAAGCTCTCAAACCATTTTGAGGTGAGGATTATTCTTCTCCTATGAGTTTCCCTGTTGAGATTCTTCTAAATTTTGTATTATTTTAATATCAGGGTATTGAGTGTTTGAGCAATAGATCGAGTCTTGATTCAATCGAGAGATTGTTGATGGTATGTGAATCCAAATCCTTAAGCTGAGTATATTTCTATTCCCTGATTTTGCATGATTGATGATTTGAATCCTGGTTCATTGGTATAGAGTGTTACCTAGTATATGCCAGGATCTTAAGAGAGGGTACCCATACTTCTAGAATTCCAGTTTGTACATGTGAGTATTATTGATCTTTCCTACAACTTTTGATATGTGGATTGAAGGATGTCATATTAATTGAGAACATGGTTCCAGCGTTCGTGCAGGACATTATTCTTCTCAAGCACTTGAGTTCGATATTGGGAAGAAGCTCTGTCAAGGTAATTCCTGATTCGATCATGTGTGTTGATCTCATCCCTTCAAGTCATTATATCCAACTGTGGTTAAGAAATGATACTTTAGAGTTGAGTGTAGCTGGTGAGTTGTGTTTCATCTGGATTGCTTCACTGATGCAACCAACCTGGTTGCAGGTTTAATTTAGGATGCAATTTCTGTTGGTTAGAGTTCCAGGTATCAGTGTGCAAATTGTTGATGAGGTGTTGAGAGTTAATCAAGGGAGGGTTGTATCCATCCTTGTCAGATACTGTGTACTGGCAGAGAGGTGATCTGGGATTCATCTTGATGTCCAGGCTCCCACCTTTGTGCCTGTACCCAGATGTGTGACTTTTGGGTGTTTCCAGTTAATGAATAGTAGATTGATCGATATAAAGAGTGAAGACAGAAAGGTTCTGCCATGGTCATGGCATAGGTTCAGGACAGGGTAATTACTGGATTGATAGATGAGGGTGGTATGTCTGAATGTATCAGTTTATGTTGGTGGCAATTTCTATTTATTTGCACTGACAGATAAGAATTGATACTGACTTTTGTTCTCTTTAACACTGTTACATGTGAGCATTACTCTGTTTCATTAATAACTAGTGGGTGTTCAAAGTTTATATCTTTATTTCGATTTTTTGGAAGGAAATGTGAAGTCAAGATCAGTTGTAGATTAACTTTCATGCTATTGCTAACCTTGAACTTGACTATGCCTGAATTCATGTCATTGGGTTGGTCTTATAAGATCAGAAGCTATTCCCTGTCTTGAGGATTAGAACCTGGGAGTCATTGCAGGAATGGCTTGGCTTATTGAGTGAAACATTTGAATATTACCAAGTCTCAATTTGATTTTGCTAAATTGTGCAATGTATTTAATTAGATTAATTAGCCTGGAACCATATTTAGTTTGTGGCTCAGCCCTTGGACATGAGTTTCATCTCACTACCTAATCAGTCCAGGCCCTGTCTTTGGAAGCCTGAGACTATCTCAGTTGTAACCTGAGAGGTCATGTCAGTTAAACAGAGATGTTCATGTATAGAGGAATGGTTTGAACCTTGTTTAAATGAGGAATTATATCACTGCCTGGGTTGTTGGTAGAACCAAGTTTGTTGATAAATTATGTTTCAGAGTTAACCTGGAACCAGGGCAATAATTGGTATATTGAAAGGAATCTGAGATTTATTACGAGAAGGGACTCTCAGTAAACTGAGATGGAACTCAGCAAGCCTGGGTATGGATTTCCAGTTCATGAGTTGGAATTTCAGTTATTAAACTGAATTGGAAATTCAGCTGAACTAAGATGAAATCTCAGTAAACTGAGACTACTTTCAGTGTATCATAACTTTGATTTTCTATTGTAACCTGAGAGATTAATCTCAGTTTAAATTGGTGTATATATCTCAGTGTAAACTGAGATTCATACATGAGTTTACTGGGACTCACATCAGTACTTGAAACCCATATTTATCAATGAACTTGGGTCATGGGTTCTGCTTGGTACCTGAGATTTAATTCAGTTGTAAACCTGAGAGTTTCTTTGCAAAACCAAATCATGTATTGTTATTTGGGGAACCAAGCCACATGTCAAGGTTCCTGTTTTATAACAGGATCCTAATATGTTATTGGGTTCCAAACAAGTTCAATTTTAGGAAATTTCATTCATTGAGATAAGATTAATTACTCTACTTTTTACTTAAGTATTTGAGGGTTTAAATAGTACTAATGGAATCAACTCCTAACTAATGTATAAGTCTTACTACTAAGCTTTGTAAATACCATATCATCATGTGTTTAGTTTTTGCTAGTATAGGATAGGGAGTAATATTGATACCCTATAGGAAACCATAGAAATTAAGGTTTATAGAATCTTTGATAAACCAATTTAGAATTAGCTGTTTATTAACCAACTGTACACATCATGATTTTATACAGGAGGATATCTAGCTCTTTTGCCTACTTGTACTTTCCTGGAGCAAGGCAAGTACACTATACGGTTTTGTGCTTTTCATTATATATCTTGTGCTTCCTTGATTGACACAATTGCAACACGTCATGTACTTTCTGGTGCTCATGTTCTCTTGTTCTTATTACTTGTATCTGGGGTGGGGAAATATACTATCTATGTGACCAATTCCAAGAAACAACTCAGGTGTGTTTAGCTTAGGCCCCGCATTATGCACGCGGGTTCTAAGCCGCCCATTCATGTGCTTTCATGTGCTTACCCCTAGCCGGTCACATATTTAGTTATATTTCAAATATAGTACACACATGTTCAGGAGATATACCTTGTACTTATTTCCTGTGATTCCATGTATCATGTTCTTTCAGGTGCTTATATAGCATGTTCTTTCATGTTCTTACATTCATGTTTCTTTCATGTACTTTACACTGTTTCTTCATGCACTTATTCACCTGTTCTTTCCTGTACTTTCCATGTTTACTTGTACTTTCATATCATAATGTCTTGTTCATTACCTAGAATGGTACTTGCTCCGCTCCTGAATAGGATATGTTGCAGGTGAGATAGAGGCCTTGTGCGACACTTACTATGGTCAGGATATTGCTTTCCCTGCTGAGCCAGCTGGAGCTGCTTGTGACCTAGAGGCTGCAGAAGCTTAGTGCTTCTTTAGTATTTCCTATTATTTTCCATGTATTGAGACTAGCAGACTCTTTCATTAGTTTGAATGTAATAATTCAGATATTGTACTTTACTCTGGTTGGGACACATTTATATAGATGCTGTGAATTCATTTCATGTTCATATTATCTGGTTAGTTTCCCTAGAATGGTACAGCTTACTTTGTTATTCTAATGACAAAGGCTGGGCGTGTCCGACTCGTATCCGGTTATTCGGGAGCGGGTCGTGACAGGCGTTTCGGGATCGAATCGAATCACCGGGAGGTATAAATCCTTTCCCTCTCTCATTCTTTTCATGCATTAGGTTTATTTTGACCTATAGGAATGACCCCCTTGGTTTGGTGCCCATTGGTGTCCATTTTGTATCCATTTGGACATTTGTAGAAGTGTCCTAGGAGTAGGATCGTGTCCTAATGGAGAAAACTCTATTTGGACACTTGTAGAATTATTGGTGTGTTGTTTTGATGCTATTCTAACTTTGATTCCAGATTTTACATGTGGTTAGGAATGTATTTTTTTCATGTATCATATTCATATTTCCTAAATGTATATATATGTGGTTATATATATCATTCTCTCTCTCTCTCTCTCTCTCTCTCTCTCTCTCTCTCTCTCTCTCTCTCTCTCTCTCTATATATATATATATATATATATATATATATATATATATATATATATATATATATTTTATTATATATATATATATATATATATATATATATATATATATATATATATATATATATATATATATATATATATGGTTTATATATATTAGTGTATATTTATTATGTGGTGTGGTGTTTGTGTTGTGTTGGGAGGGGGCATGACAGGTACGGCCAAGAGGGCATGGGTTTGTGTGTGTGGTAGTTAGAGTAGTGAGGGTGTTTGTTGAAATGTTTGAGTGATTTGGTTGAAAGAGGATGAGAGTTAGATAGAGGAGTTAAGAGAGTGGTTATAGAGAGTGATAGTGGAGTGTTAGGGGGGAGGGAAGGACCCAACCACTGTCCCAAATCAGTCCAGAAAAGAGACCCCCATGGCTGTCCCTAACAGCCCAGTTTTCCCTTATATTGCTGTCCAAAAACCTTACAAAATAGTCCCTCAAAAACCCTTAAATTCTGTCCACAAACAGCCCCTTATATCACCCTATTTGCTGCCCTTATATACCCACATTTACACCATCAAAACAGCCCCAAACTGCTGTCAAGAACAGCCCCTTGTATACCCTACATGGCTGTCATAATACCCATCTATTGCTGTTCTAATACCCCTTAAACTCCCCCACATATAAGCCAATAGGACACCCCCATGACTGTCATTGCACACCACATTTGTGGCTGTCCCCAAACCACCATTTGTCCCACTAATTCAGTCCTAACAAGCCATCCCATGGTTGTCCCCACTGTCACAAACATGTCCCTTTTTGCCACTTAATAGCCCCTTAACACCACCACTAAAACACCTACATGACAGTCCTTGTTTGCCCTCTCAAAACAACCCATGGTTAGTCCACATTGCCTCACAATTCATTCCTCATTCCACTCTAAAATATCAGTCCCTATGTGCTGTCCTCTTCCCACTCCAAATCAGTCCATAACTGAGTTGTGTGTGGGTGTATCTACTAGCTTGTGTGTGTGAGTGTTTGTGAGTTGTGTGTGTGTGAGAGAGCCAATGAGTGTAGTTAAGTGGCCTATAGGTTAGCCTATGTCTAAATCAATAGGAAACCTATAGGTGAAGCCTATGAGTGTGAGAATTATATGTGAGTGTTGTGTGTGAGTGAGTGGTATAGATGAGTGTGGTAGAGAAGGGTAAAATTCATGATATAGATTAGGTAATAGGGTAAATCGATACCCCGTATCCTAACATGGCCTAGATACCTAGGATATCCAAATTTCTTGGTAGGTAAACCTTAGTTAGGTTGATATCTAGCTACCCTAAGGAGTCTAGGCTAGTATCATAGGTATTTGCGGGGTTTCCTTGGTATTGGGCAAGGTATCGGGATTTACCTTAGAAGGGTAATTACTAGTTTTGCCTAGAAATAGGATATTGGTGTTAGAAGCCTAAGATAGAGTTAGAACTTGATTCCCGTGGTTGGTAATGATCGAATATGGTGCTCATAGACTAGTTTTGACGTCGGTTGACTTTTTTGACCAAAAGTTAACAAAAGTCAACCGAGAGTCAAACTTAGTCTTTAAGCGACCCGATTTGACCGAAACCGACCCAGAGTTGACCAGTTGACTGAAAGTCAACAGTTGGTCAACATTAGACTAGTTTGACCTAGAGTTGACCAGAGTTGACCAGAGTTGACTTTTTGACCAAAAGTCAACTGTAAGTCAATCTTTGACCCCGATTGACCTAGTTTGACTTGGATTGACTTCCAGTGGCCTAGTATGACCTAGTATGAACCAGTATAGCCTAATATGACTCAGTTTGACCTAGATTGACCTAGTTTTGACTTAGACTTGCATTCATGGCTTGTATTAGTTTCCTTTTTCAGTATTAAGCCCTGTTTGACTCATAGTATCTTATTTTAGGTCTGTGATCACTCTGAGCGTCTGTTTACCCTATCAGCTCAGGACCACAGGCGAGTACATTCACTGATAGTTTTTATTGTCTTGATATCTACTATATCCGATTCAGTCGTAGTGTTTTACTTGATTCCTGACACGATGTTTCACGGACTAGTATACGTCGGATCCTGTCATGAGATGTTATTCCTAGACTCTCTTGGTATATGAGTATGTGATATTCCTGTGTTCCTGTACTTATATAGACACTGATTTGGGAGTGGGCTGGCCCCCTGCTCTTGAACCCCGTGTCATGACGTGCCATGTCCGGATCCGTGATACTATTCGGGGATGGGGGAATTATTAGGGGTTATGTGATCAAGCCTTCCTGTAACTATACATTGCTAGCGTCACCCTCACCTCACGTAGGGTGTTGCAGACACCCCATTACCAGTTATCCAGGTTGGACGGCATGACTCTCCGTTGAGTACACCGCGGATTGCCGGGCCAAGTGGATAACCATCTCTTGCTTCCCTATCCGATCACATATCGCTCTAATAATTCAAAACACCTTTTTACATTTATTATCATATCTTATATTTCCAGTTCACCTTTACTTACTGTACTTTCACCATGCTATGATTCATTTCTCACATGCTCTACCTGTCTTTCATACTGTACCATGATTTGAGACCAAGTTCTATTTGGAAGAAGGGTTACAACTCCGGTCCTTGTTTGGTTCAAGGGTTGTAACTCGGCTTTCAAATGGTTCCTAAGTCGCATATATCTTTTGTCTTGTATTTCATTATTACTGTCTCTTATAGTATTTCTCAATTCATATGGAACTGCTGTTGGTATTTGTACTTGCTCATTTTTCTGACAGGATATCGTTGACAAATTTTACAAATGACTCTGAGACTGACTGCCCGACCTACTATGGGGTTGAGTCTGATGGACTAGATTTAGACCGTGGCTTATTGGTAGAGCCACTGGACTTTGCTCACCCTGAGTAGCCTAGTTTAGTTAGGTTTGCCTGGCCTGCGAGCCAGCTAGTACATTTCCAGTTTGTAGTATCTTTATACTTATATTTTCTGAGACTCTGGATATTGTATTGAGCTCTGACTTGTGGATTTTGGACTCGTTTCTTGTTTATCTATCATATCTCTGTTCCATGCTATCTACCTTAGTTTTGATATATGTGATTGAGACTGTATTGCTATGTCACCTCCATTCGGAGTGTATATACTGTACATGTACATTTATCTGTTTTAGTCGTAGTATTTACAGACCCTATATACAGCGTTCTACCGCCGATTCTGCGGCGTAGGCTGGACGTAACTACGTGCTCGTGGCTGGACGTAACTACGTGCTCGTGTCCCTCTTCAGGGTACGGGTCGTGACAATGGGTCCACCCGGACTTGGTGCCTGAAGTAACTCAATCAGCATCATCCCCTACCGGCAAGAAGAAGGGCGGGAAGACTAAGTCCTGCCACACAATCTCAGCCGGTATCGAGGAAGCGACAGCTGTCGTTACCCGGTCCGGTGCACAATCTCAACCCATGCCGGGTAACTCGGCTGAAGAACGTCAGCCGGCCACTGCTGATTCCCCAGGACCCTCTCAGCCTCCGCCGGCCGACAAGCCTAAGCTAAAGGAGACTCGCTTTGACAAGCCGCTCCGTAAAGATGCACCTCAGGGGCTGGAGAGACCTTACAATTTTGACATCCACAATTGGCCAACACATCAGCCAAATTGTCATTATATGAGCTCTTGAGGCTCTCCAAGGATGTTCACGTCGCACTGAGCGAAGCACTCCAGAATGCCGACGCGTATTTGGCTCAGGTCAAGCTTACAGGGGAGAGCTCGCCAACGGATCTCCAGGACAACGCTTGTACAGGTGCAATGCCCAACATTGTGTTCACTCCGCAGGATATGCTCATCAAGACCAACCTGCACGATCGCCCTCTTTATTATAATGGATACGTCGGCGACATCAAGGTAGATCGGATGCACATTGATCCCGGTTCTTCAATAAGCATCATTCCGAAGAGCTTGCTTCACCTCCTGCGCATCCCTATGCATTGGCTGACACCTACCAGCACCGCCATCAGCGGTTTCAATTTCGGGAGAAGCTATCCTATTGGGAAGATTCGCTTGAAATGCCAAATTGGCGACCTTCAGTCGGAAGTGACTTGTTATGTCATAGACGCAGATACGTCCTACAACATTCTCCTGGGACGTCCGTAGATACACAATTATATGCTCGTGCCCTCCATATTGCACCAGCACTTCAAATATGTCGACAAGCACGGATTCGTAAAGACAGAATTTGCCGACATCGATCCCTTCAAAGGGGTTGAATCCTACTATTTTGATTCCTGCTTGTACGAGAAATCCAAAAGGCACCTGATCAAAGAGGATGCTCAAGAGCAGACGGAGGTTACAATATGATCAGAAGAACCTCTGAAGATCCATCTCCAGGCTCGCAAACCGGGCAAAACTGCACCTCTTATAGCCACTTTGCGTAAAGAAGCAACTAGTCTTCCGGTGCTCACCGCACAAAAGGTGCAGATGGTTATCCGACTTCCAAGGTCTAGCCAAGGGCTGAGACCCACTGTGGAGCCGCTGCAATCAAACTGCCAAGAGCCGACCACCAACAATTAGAAGGGATCATTCCTTCTGTTAAGCCGATGACCATTCGTCTTCCCAGGACAAGTCGACAATCGAGCGCTAAGCCAGGGACTGCTAGTGTACCAACGACTCCACGTCCAGTACCAAGCGCTAAGCCAGGGACCGCTAGTGAGCCAACGACCCCATGTCCTGCACCACCAGTGGAACCATTGATGATCAAGCTGCCCTGGTCATCCTCCCAGTCTTCATTAATACAGGGGGTGGCCGAAGAGGAGCTAGAACGAGCCAAATACGTGGTTGCGCACACTGATGTCCCTTCTGCTGATGATGTAATACCACCAGAAAAGATACCATATTTTATCAATAAATGGATGTCTTTGAATTACCTCGAGCTTAACAAGCTCCGTATAATGTATGCTATGGAACACGGTATAGACACCAACTTACACACACAAGTGACAAATGTCTATACCACGAACCAACTTACTCCCATGGAGGGCGCTTGCTTCATAGTCCTGGGAGAGGACCATCCAATCATCTTCGGCCGAAAGAATGGTCAACAGTCCTTCAGGCCAGAAGAAGTCGATCTCGGACCCGACACCAGGAGACTGCCCCTTTATCTTTATAGCTCCCGATCCAAGTACCTCATGCAAAAACAGGGGTATGATATGGAGGCTATACTAGGCTTGAACTATGGCATCGGTCGGCGATTACCATTACAATTGCCAGTCCCGGCTGGAAAACCACGGGATTATTACAACAAGACCAGACGCGGTCTAGGCGAATGGCATTCACATTCGACTAGATCACCCACTTTCAATTCGGATGTCAGCATCGGGGACGTATTCAGGCAAGCTTGGTCTGTCAATATGGCATTTGCTGACGCCTACGAAGAAGACGAAGACGTACCCGAACTTCTCGAGTTAGAGCCTTGAGTCCAACAGCTAGATGCGTAATGGGAGAAGCGTTTCGAACGAAGAGAACCCCCTACCGAAGATGAGGTTATGCAAGTTGACCTTGGCGATGAATCCTCTCCAAAGCCAATCTTCGTTAGCAAAAGTCTGACAGATGAAGAGCGAGAGTACCGACGTCATCTGGAGATTGCACTCCATAAGCTCAACATTCATCCAAACCCTGAGATTGCACTCCATAAGCTCCACATTCTTCCGGATGCAAAGCCGGTCAAGCAACAACAACAACGGTTTCGCCCAGACATCATGAATTCTATCGAAGCTGAGGTCAACAAAGTAATAGCTAGCCGCTTCGTCCGTGAGGTACAACATCCCGACTGGGTCGCCAACATAGTACCAGTCCTCAAGAAGAATGGAAAGATCCGAATTTGCATCGACTTTCGCAATCTGAACGAAGTATGTCCTAAAGATGAGTTCCCTTTTCCTATTACGGACATAATGATTGACAATACATGTGGCTTTGAGCGCATGTCGTTCATGGATGGCTTTTCAGGATACAACAAAATCAAGATGTTTTCTGACGACGAAAAGCATACATCATTCCAAACGCCAATTAGTGTGTACTGCTACACAGTCATGCCCTTTGGTTTAAAGAATGCCGGTGCCACATATCAACGAGCTATGAGTGTCATCTTTAGAGATAACCTGCATAAGACAGTGGAGTGTTACGTCGACGACATCGCCGTCAAAAGCCGCTCTAAGGAAGATCATCTGTACGATCTGAGGACTGTATTCGACCTAATGTGAGCACACAACTTGAAGATGAATCCCACCAAATCCTTCTTGGGCGTATCCAGCGAAAAATTCTTGGGTTTTATCATTACCGCCCAGGGAATCCATATAGACCCCGAGAAGACGAAGGCAATCATGGAGATGGGTCCCCCGAGAAATCTCCGAGAACTCAGAGGCCTTCAAGGGAGGCTAGCTTATATCAGGAGGTTTATCTCTAACCTCTCCGGGCGTTGTCAACCATTCACACACCTCATGAAAAAAGGCGTCTCCTTTGTATGGGATGAAGAGTGCCAACGTGCCTTTGACAACATTAAAGAATATCTGTTGAACCCTCCAGTCCTGGTGGCCCCAATTGCTGGAAAGCCGTTTTTCTCTATGTGCGAGCGATGGAGCACTCCCTCGGTGCTCTACTAGCACAAAACAATGATGCGTGGCATGAACAAGCTATCTATTATCTCAGCCGAATGATGATAGGGCCTGAGCATAGATATACTGTCGTAGAAAAGGAGTGTCTCGCTTTGGTGTTCGCCATTCAGAAGATGCGACACTATGTTATAGGACAAACCATCCATGTTATATCACGAGTCAACCCTCTTAGGGGCCTCATGACCAAACCAGGTGCACTCAGCTCTCGCCTTGCTACCTGGGCGATATTATTGTCCCCCTACGACATGATCTTCGTCCCGCAGAAGGCTGTTAAAGGTCATGCTCTGGCAGACTTTTTAGCGGCCCATCTAGGTTCGGAGTCAACCAGAATATATGAAGAGATCCCAGACGAGGTCGCAATTCAAATATGGCTCCCATGATACCGTCTGGCGAATGTTCTTCGACGGTGCTTTAAGAACCGGGCCCAGGGGCTACATCGTCGTTGGGGTCGGAGTGGTACTAATTTCTCCCTCTAGATTGGTGATTAATCGGGCATACTCACTCACGAAACCTTGTTCAAACAACGTGGCCGAAAACAACGCCTTGGTTATCGGCCTCCGACTTGCAAAGGAGCTGGGGGTAGAGTACCTGGAAGCATATGGCGATTCACAGTTAATCGTCAATCAGATCCGGGGTTTATATGAAGTTCGCCATGAAGACATGATCCCCTATCATCAGATAGCAATCGCCATCATCACGTCCTTGAAAGGGTTCTTCATAGAACATGTTCCAAGACTCCGGAATATTGAAGCCGATGCCCTTGCAAGACTTGCCGCTTCTCTGGCGGTTCCAAATCATACTCATCATTTGGTGGACGTAATAGGCCATGAATTGGTTTGTCCTTAGAACAACATGCAATTTGCTATGAGTTACTCTGACTTGGCGGTCGACGAAACACAGGATTGGAGACTCCCATTTATTGACTTCGTAGTCTATGACATCTTGCCGAAAAATTCGAAAGAAGCCACTTCTATCAGAAGACGTTCTCTCAGATTCTTCAACGATACAGAGACAAAAATGCTGTACCGACGATCCTATGATGGGTTGCTGCTCCGGTGTTTGTCAAATATAGAAGCCAAAGAAGCTGTATACGAAGCTCACGACGGCGTTTGTGGGGCCCGTCAACCTAGCCCGAAATTACAAGATCGCCTTCGCCGGACGGGCTATTACTGGCCTACGATGGTGGCAGATACGATAGACTACGCAAGAAAATGTAAAGCTTGTCAGGTCCACGCAGATTTTATACACCAACCATCCGAATTCTTACATCCGACGGTGGCATCCTGGCCATTCGAGGCATAGGGAATAGATATCATTGGTCCAATCACTCCGCCTTCGTCCAGGGGACACGGCTTCATACTCGCAATTACTGACTACTTCTCCAAATGGGCAAAAGCTGTTTCACTTGCAGAAGTGAAGACATCAAACGTGATAAGCTTCGTCAAGCATCACGTCATATATCGCTTTAGACTGCCTCGAAGGATCATCCACGACAATGGTTCGCAGTTCGCAAGCCACACCTTGTATCGGTTTTGCGACAAATATCGAATCCAAAATGTTGCTTCAACACCGTACAACCCGGCGGCCAATGGTCTGGCTGAAGCATTCAACAAAACTACAATCAAGCTTCTCAAGAAGTTCATGTCCTTAAACAAACGCGACTGGAATGAAAAGCTTGGCAAATGCTTATGGGCGTACCGTACTACAGTCCGGACAGCCACTAGGAACACACCATTCTCTCTGGTATACAGAAGTGAGGCAGTTCTCCCCTTGGAAACTCAAATTCTCTCGCTCCGCGTCGCCCTCACTTACCGATTGACAGCGGATGATAATTACCGTCGTCGGCTACAAGAGTTGGAGGCCTTAGATGAAAAGTGCCTGCTAGCTCAACGAATCTAGCTTTATCAAGCATGCATCTCTGGAGCCTTCAACAAGAAGGTCAAGTTGAGAACATTCTAAGTAGGCGATATCGTCTTGGCAGTTCGGAGGCTGATGGTTGTGACTCACAAAACCGCCAACAAGTTTCAGCCAAAGTGGAAAGGCCCATTTATCATCGAGGCTGTATTCTCCAATGGTGCATATCGTCTCGCAAAGCAAAATGGAGACTTGCTCATGATGCCCATTAACGGCAAGTTCCTAAGAAATATTATGTCTAAATGGCATCCGCCGAATCAACCGGATTGTTGAGTTATGTACCCTTAAGTACCGCTGAACTTACACTCTGGTCATTCCAAATGAATCCATATCGCATCTTCTGGGTAGTGAGTCATGTATGATTATACCTCTGAACTTTCTCCCTAAAAAAAGCATCTTTCTCATAATCTATTACCCGCTCTTTCAACGCATAAAAAAGGGTAACATGTCCACAAAATTTCCAAAACAACCACGTCGATTTCACCTCTGAGTTGTTTCTCTTCCATCACAAACAAATCACCCCTTACGTAGAACTTCCACGGCCATATTACCTCTGAGTTGTTCTATGTACCCTTCGTTGAGTCCACTCCTGCCACGTCCTCATTACCTCTGAGTAGGAAGACTCCGTCGTAAAACCCTCATATTTACCACGTCTTCATTACCTCTGTGTAAGTATGTTGATTTTCTCTCGACTTATTATTCGTACCCATAACTAGGCTACGCCAAGGATAATAGGCCCACAAATGTCCACAGTTGACCACAAATGTCCGCAGCTGACCACAAATGCTGTACTTGGTCCTCTAGTACATGCGCCTCTTTTCTCACCATCACATGCCTCTGACCCAGCTGTTCCATGGCATTCTTTCGCCCAATACCAAGAACTTCCATGTCCGCCTTACCACGGAGTTGTTCTTTGTATCTCTATCGAACCTATTATCCATACCTAAAACCAAGGTATACCAAGAGTAATAGGTCCACAAAAAGTCCCCCAATGGGGCAAATATCATAATACCAAAGATACGGTACAAGCACAACAGATAAAGGATGATGCAAACATAGTCATTCATTTAAAATCAAGAGTACTACATTTTCTGGGACCACGTCCCTGGTAAAAATGGAGGAACATAATAATGAGAAAAAGAAAAGCCGATCATGGTTCGGCGACACACAATTCTCTGAGCCGGTCTTTCAGCTTGGTCGTCGACCGCTCAATCCTTAGCTTGGCCCGGCGCTCAGCCTTCTGAGTCAACCTCTTTGCATCCTCCAGATGTGCATGTGCCTGCCAACCGTCTTCAAGTTTTTTCAGTGCACTCTCCAAGGCATCAGAGGTTCGGGTGACCTGGTCGGTCTCCCGGAGAATTAGCTCCTTATCTTTATGGGAAGCCTGGAGCTCAGATTCGAAAGAAACCAATTTCCTCTGAAGCTGGAGGATCTGCTCGTTTATATCGGCTATCCCATGAGAGGCGGCCTCTTCCCGAGCGATACAATCCTCTCCTCTGCGGCTTAGCTGATCGTACTTCAGAGACAGATCATTGAGGTCCTTCATTAGAGCAGGCTTGGACGTATCCCGTACCGTCCTTACCTTTCCTATGGCTATTATAAGGAAGGCGTGCTCCTGATCTATTGCTAAAGATAGATCGACTTGCCGCAGTCCTTGAAACTGAGCCACCAGCTGATCAGCTTCTACTAATCTGGTCTCCAGGAGCTCGACCATCCCTGCCCCGTCGGGGAGTGTTCTGAGGAGTTCAATCTGACCACGGGCACATTGACGAGCCAATGCGAAAGATGTCCCCCTTTCCTGAGCAGCTTCGACCCCTCGTTTTAGATGGCGGTAAAAACTATCAACCACGTCCTTTGACGATTCATCCAAAACTTCCAAAGAAGACGATGTCAAAGGAAGAGTAGCTGGTAGAGTCAAAGACGGTCGTGAAGAAGATGCACCAGAGCTTGATGCCCCTATCACATGGGAAACAAGTTTCGAGCGATAGGACGCCTGAATAGAAGTCATCTCCTCCTCCGCGGTCTGAAGGATCCGGAGACTCGGCAGGGCAGAAAGGTCAACCTCCGGTGTTGGAACCACATGAACCAAGGAGGGTGCAGGGACCATTTCTTCCCGCCCCGGCAGTTCTACTACGTCTTCTCCTGAACTCGATCCGGCAGAAGGTCCCTTGGTATGAGTTGGAGGAGGAGGAGGCATACTTTCTTCCACCAGATCCTCTCTGGCGACTTCCCCCCCGATGATGTCCGCCGTCGGCAGCGAAGGAGCAGGACCTGTATGTCCGGAGCAACCATCGATCAACTTAGCCCAAAGGATATGAAGATAGAGCAAATGAACCTCCTCACTAGTCAAGACATGACTTAGCTTACCAGGGGAGGGTTGCTGAAGCTGAGGCTCACTCACAGCCACCGTATCCTCTTTAACAGTGACACTTGAGCCGATTACAGCTGCTTCCTCTGCCCCAGCTGCCCCGGAGGTGGATACAACTGGATCAGCATCAACCGACTGAGGTTCAGTAACCTTGGGGACTGGTTCAATAGAGCCCACATCGCCCCGGGTTGAGATGTCAGCAGCAGGAGGAACCTCAGCCGCTGTCGGGACAACCTTGGTGGAAGTAAGCTTGGCATTCATATCACTAATTAAGGCGGCTAGAGCCGGGTCAACCTCAAAGGCGGTTGCCGGCTCTGAGGAGTTCACTTCCCCCGATGCCTACAAAGAAAAGGAAAATGATCAGATTATTTCAGAAAAGAAGAACAAAAAAAAAAGATCGTAACTCGATTTACCTCCGAAATGGCGTCGGCGTCCTTACTTCTCTCCCTAATGATCGGCCCATGAGGCTTGACCGCAGCCCATTTTCGGGAGTAAGTCATGCCGCCGACAGAGGATGCACGCCTGCTACATTTTTGTGAAGGACTAGGCGCAACAGGGGGCTGATCTGCGACCAAGTTATCTGCAGGAGGAAGAGGCAAGTTATCAGGGTCATCCTCTTCGTCCGCATTGGTAGACTCCGAGTCAGACACATCAACTGTCCTCCCTTTCTTGATCCTTGGCTTCTCCTCCAAGACATTACCAACAATGAAGCTGGTACTTGGGTCAAAATCTCTTGGGGGCTTATTGACCATAACATGGTATAAGGCCGCCATGTATAAAATATGTCCTGACTCGTTAGCATCGGGAACAGAGAAGGTGGCACGGGTGTGAACCACGCTATAGTAGTGCCAAGCCCGGATGCCGTCAAGGATGCTACCCTCAAAACCCAGGCAGGAGCTGGGATTGTCCAAGAACATCTGACTGTACCCAAATTGCCGGGAGAATCGGCTGGGTAAGTAAGGCTCCAAAAAGACACAATTACGGTTACGATACACCAGATGAGCAGGACGAATGATCTGCAACCAGAGGAGCATCTTCTCGGGCAAGAATTTGGGAGACACAGCACCATCAAGATGCACGACGCTTACTTCTTCATCAGTAAAATAAGGAACATACACGAAAAAGGAGTATATGTCCACTCGTGCCAGCACCAACCGACAGGCGGGCATGGTAGTGTACTCCCAGGGCATGCGACGGTACTGATAGATGAAGGCATCATTAGCAGTCACGTCATCCTCTGGGCCGGACCTCATCAAAGACTGGTAATGCATCAACAGCCACCCCATCAGATAATGGTAGGGCAGCTCAATTCGTTCAAAGTCTTTCGCCGTATCGCGAGCGATGACTTTGGACGAGAAGGTACGGAGGACACGATATATGCTGCATACCATGGCGGGGAGAATAGCTAGCTTGGCTCCGAAGACTAGCTTCACCACAGGGAGGATCAGGTTACGGCTGATTCTCTCAATAGCACCAGCCCCTCCCGAAACTACACAGTTCCGCAGCTACACTATCAGAAATTCTGCCATGAGAGCCTTATCAGACATCTTCTGGGTATCCTGATAAAAGTAATTAAAGGAGTCAGATTGGCTCCCAAATTTGTCATCCGTGGTTTTTCACCCTCTTGGAAGTCGACACCTGGTTCTGCACCTCCACCTGGGTTCGAGGACGTCGGGGGAAAACCCGGCCTGAGGCGCCTAGCTCAAAAAGATAGCTGAGCCAGGTCTTGGTATGAGGAAGGTTCCCTTCCGAGCTATCGTTCTTCTTCTTTGATATCTGCTGGCACGTACTATGGTGACATAGTAGTTCCCGGTAAACAGCCACAAAGTCCGGGAACCGTTGCTCCAATTCCTCGAATTCTTCGTTCGTAGGGGTATACGTTTCAAAAACTTCATCTCCCCAGGGAAGCTTAGAGACTTCACGCATCTCGAGGAGAGCGAGCCCCATCTCCCCTCCAGGTGTAAAGAAGGTCCCCGTTCGGCGGTTGTACATCTTAAGAAGAGCCATGAACAGCTTCTTATTTATGGGCAGACCATAACAGGTGCCCCGAATGGCATGATACATGCCAATCTCGAGCAGGAGATCCTTGTATGTCCACAAGATCCACGAGGTCAAGTTGATCCATGAAGGGGTGGGGTTCATCCAGTTCATCAGTGCCAACCGACCAGTGGGATAGGACCCATTCTGAGCAAGCTGGTTCATGAAAGTGTCAGCTTGGGAGAACCGGAAGTTGGAACCCTACACATTTATGAAGCTGCCAGGGGCCAGCCCCATCACAGTGCGGCTGATCTGTAGCTTGCCTGCAACTACCGACCTCGATGTGTTATTATAGTGAATATCACCCACGAACATCCCCTGCAGGCTCAGAGTTAGGGAGTCCACCATTTTCCTGTCCATCGGCAGCATATTGAACCAAGACAGCGGGAAGTGATGCTCCATCTGAGGAATGTGGATCGCCATTCCGTTGGAAGAAAAACTCCAACTTTCAGAGATATATAGAACATTGGGGTTCTTTACAGTCAGATCATCCCCAAAGAGGAACGAGGGTTTTAGATGTGTGCCCCCTAATTTTCTCAAGTTCATCATACCCGAGAGAAAGAAGAAGGATTGGTTCCTGATATCCCTCAGCCTCTCCTCAGGTTGATCTTTGGTGATTTGGGCCGACACATAATTGACCACATGGTCGAACCTCACCCCCACAGCAGACTGAGCTTGACCTACCAAAAGCTCCCCTGAAGGATTGACCGGCAATTTCACTGAAAAAGACAAAAGAAAATCACTTAATGTCTTCTGAGCTTATGCGGCTCTGTTAGATGGGTCTTCATGCGGCTCTGTTAGATGGGTCTTCATGCGGCCCAGTTGACAAGGTGCTTATGCAGTCATGAGACAACTCTCATGCGGCTCGGACATGAGACAACTCTCATGCGGCTCAGACATGAGACAACTCTCATGCGGCTCGGTCATGAAGCAACTCCCATGCGGCTCGGTCATGAAGCAACTCTCATGCGGCTCGGCCAGGAAGCATCTTTCATGCTGCTCAGTCATGAGACATCTCTCATGCGGCTCAGACATGAAGCATACCCCATGCGGCTCAGTCATGAGGCATTCATGTGGCCCATACAGCACAGCTTATGCAGATTCATCACACTGAACTTGAGCAGTTCAGTGAAGAAGAAAAAAAAACATTAACTATGCCGAAGCATGATAGGCAAAGGCTCGCGCATAAAACATGCGACATAGCCATTGTGGTTAGGGTTTGAATTCCTGCAGTCTCTTTCCAACGCTCTTACCATTAATAGAGGGATGAACATCAGGGTGGATCAAACTCGCCGTGTTCGACGAGGAGGCAAGTCCTTTTTCCTTCACTACAGCACTGGAGGAATCCTTGGGAGCCATGATGATCGAAAAAGGAGAAGAATCGACGACTAGGGTAATAGAAAGATTGAAGAAAGAAGCAAGTAAAAAACCCCTCTCTTCAAAAACTGCTCGTATTTATAGGCTATCAGAGGCGTACGAACCGATAAACACCGCTTCGAATTTCATGCTGCCTAAAAAGATAAAGCCGACTCTTGGGATTCTATCCCCTTTCATGCAAAAGATCGCTCCGAATCATCAAAGCAAATCTAAAAATTTAATGCTGACTCTTGGGATCCTATCCAAAAGACGGCTTTAAATTATCAAAGTAAACCAAAAAACAATTAATGAGACGCCTACGTGGCACGAGACCAGTATGCGGCCAGAGAAGCCTATGCGGCCAGAGAAGCCTATGCAGCCAGAGAAGCCTATACGGACATATCCATGCTTCTTATTCAAAGTATTTCAATTTTACAAATTGAAAACTTTGAAGGGGGTCTTGTAGAAGCATGGAAAAGAATAGAAATTTCTATGCGGCCCAGAATCAACCGGAAACTTCATGCGGCTCGAAACCTAGGGAGTTTCATGCGGCTCAAAATCCCTAGGAGCTTCATGCGGCTCAGAAAGCTTCATGCGGCTCAAAAAGCTTCATGCGGCCTTATGCAGTTCAAAATCTGTCTATACAGCTGGCCATAATTGCTCTGACATAAAGGCGACAGCTCTGACAGAGATGATGGCTCTAACATAAAGATGAGACGTGACATGCTCCTAATAAGATGAGAAAATCTTCATGAAATCTGGCACAGTTCACAAGTTCCAAAGAAAACTCTTTATGCGGATCGCCTGTGCGACTCTCATGCGGCTCAGTCATGAGACCAAATTCATGCGGCTCGGTCATGAGACCACTCTCATATGGCTCAGACATGAGACCACTCTCATGCGGCTCGGTCATGAAACCACTCTCATGCGGCTCGGTCATGAGACCACTCTCATGTGGCTCGGTCATGAGACAACCTTCATGTGGCTCGGTCATGAGACAACTCTCATGCGGTTCAGTTATGAGGCGTCCTTCATGCGACTCGGGCATGAGACACCCTTCATGCGGCTCGGACAGGACGCATCATTCATGCAGCTCGCCACAAAGTAGCAGTTGAGACATGTGGCAGGAATTGACCAAGTCTTAACAGCTCAGATTTAGTGCAACAAACAAATCATGATCAATCTTAACCAATCCCCAGCTGCCCACTTCTCAAGGCACAGTTACAAGGATGTGGCCTAAAATTGGCCACGTGGCTGTACACCCCATATCTCATGAATTCCGATAAATAGCAAGGTGCTATTCCCTTGCATACACACAAAGATACACAGAGAGCATTTCTTCACCAGAGCCGAGGTTGCGTTCGATCGTCCAAGGAGTAAGGCAGAGTTGATAGCACTTTCCCGAGCCTCTACCGTCACCCCCTAGAATCAAAACTAAACAATTGTACTTACATTACTTTTCCTAGGTTTTGTTCCTAGGCTCTCTTTTGTACAAGCGAGTTTATAATTGTGAGTTAAAGTTCGGTCCTCCTATAAAACTGTTCTGTTCTACGACAATCAATGGCAAACAGCATCTTCTGCTATTAGACACCATCTTTCATCTGAAACTTTGCATAGGACTTACAAGATCATGACTGGGGGTGGTATTATCCTAGTCAATGATGTTTACAAGGATCGAAAAGTTATTTTGGGAGGTCGAGAACTGGATGTGTGTTTGCTCGTAATGCCATTATCGAGCTACGATATTGTAATTGGGATGGATTTGTTGAGTAGACACCATGGCAGTATAGATTTTTGTGGAGGCAGAGTGCTTTTCAGATCGTCAGGAGAGCCAAAGTTCGAGTTTGCCCGAGGAGAGGTGGAGCAGAGCAGAAGAGTTTTCTATGGAGCTTTAGTTGAGGAGCAGAGTTTGCCACATCCATTGATAGCTGAGTTCATGGATGTTTTTTCGGAGGAGTTGTCAAGGTTACCTCTGGACAGAGATGTTGAGTTCTCTATAGATTTGGTGCTAGGCGTAGAGCCGATATCTCAGCATGTCTATAAAGTTAATAACAGCGATCTAGTAGAATTGAACAAGCAGGTAGATGAGTTGCAAGACAAGGGCTTCATCGAGTTCTTCATCGTGGGGTGCTTCGGTGCTTTTTGTGCCGAAGAAGGATGGGTCGGTACGTATGTGTATCGACTATAGGGCTCTCAACAGCCTTACTATTAAGAACAAATACCCGCTGCGGAGGATCGATGATCTGTTCGATCAGTTGAGCGGAGCGAGGGTATTTTCTAAGATTGATCTGAGGTCAGGCTACCACCAGGTGAACGTAGAGAAGGAAGATATTTCGAAGACAATATTTCGGACTCAGTATGGCCAGATTGAGTTTATGCTAATGTCGTTTGGGTTGACCAATGCCCCGGCAGTATTCATGAATCAGATGAACAAGGTGTTCCACCAGTATTTGGATAAGTTTGTGGTGGTATTCATTGATGACATCTTGGTGTATTCGAAGACCCTAAAGGAGCATGAGGAGCATCTAAGAGTAGTTCTGGAGACTCTCAGGAAGGAGAAGCTTTACTGTAAGCTTTTGAAGTGTGAGTTCCTTCTTGATCGGGTTGAGTTCCTAGGTCATGTTGTGATCGAAGAGGGGATCTCAGTCGAACCGAAGAAGATCACGGCAGTTGAGGCGTAGACCGCTCCGAGTTCAGTTTCAGAGATTAGGAGTTTCCTGGGATTGGCAGACTACTATAGGAGGTTTGTTCAGGACTTTTCTCGGATTGCAGAGCCGTTGACTAGGCTAACCCGGAAGGACATAGAGTTTGTCTGGTCAGAGGAGTGTCGGGTCATCGTTGATGAGTTGAAAAAGAGGTTGACGACAGTTCCATTTTTGACATTGCCATCAGGGACAGGTGGATTCACTATCTATAGTGACGACTCAGGGAAGGGTCTAGATTGTGTCTTGCAGCAGAATGGGAAGGTGATTGCCTATGCTTCTAGGCAGTTATGTCTGCATGAGAAGAACTACCTACCCACGACTTAGAGTTGGTAGCGGTTATCTTCGCTCTTAAAATATGGAAACACTATTTATATGGAGAGCATGTGGACATCTTCACAGACCACAAAAGCTTAAAGTATGTGTTTACCCAAAAAGAGCTAAATATGAGGCAGAGAAGATGGTTAGAGTTGATGAAGGACTTTGACATCTCGTTGCAGTACCACCCAGGGATGGCCAACATGGTTGCTGATGCCTTGACCAGGTATCCGATAGCTATGTGTTCGATGGAAGACCATCATTTGCTAGCAGATCTTAAGAGTTTGGAGATTGAGGTGATAGTACCTGGAGTTGAGATACAGTTATGGAGGCTACAGATTCAGTCAGACTTAATGGATAGGAACAAGTCGACTTAATTTGATGATGTAGCTCTACGGAGTATCAGAGAGCAGGTTTGGGCAGGACTTCTAGACAAGTTTGTTATTGCAGAGGATGGAGCATTGAGGTACGGTTCCAGAGTGTGTGTGCCTAGTAGAGAGCTTTGAGAGTAGGTTATATAGGAGGCTCATCGCTCTCAGTATTCTATGCATCTAGGAGCCAACAAGATGTACAGAGACCTGGAGGAACATGTTTGGTGGTATGGTATGAAGCAGGAGGTAGCATGCTTCATAGCCAGATGCTTGGTTTGCCAGCAGGTAAAGGCAAAGAGGCAGAGGCCAGGGGGATTGTTACAGCCATTGCCCATTCCATAATGAAAGTGGAAGCACATCACTATGGATTTTGTATCAGGATTACCGCGTACACCAGGAGGGAATGACGCGATTTGGGTCATCGTAGACAGGTTGACCAAATCAGCTCACTTCTTGCCATTCAAAGTAGGTTTGCCTACAGCGAGACTAGCAGATATGTACATAAGGCAGATAGTCATACTGCATGGAGTTCCCGTGAGCATATTCTCGGATCGGGATAGTCGCTTCACTTCGTACTTCTGCCGGAGTCTGCAGGCTAGCTTGGGCACTCAGCTCAAGTTCAGTACCGCTTACGACCCTCAAACAAACGGGCAGTCGGAGAGGACTACCCAGACCCTCGAGGACATGCTACACACTTGTGTTATGGATTTTGGAGGCTCCTAGGAGGATCATTTGCACTTGGTTGAGTTTGCCTACAACAATAGCTTTCAGACCAGCATTGAGATGTCACCATTCTGTTGACCCAAACTGGATCGCAGTCAACCAAATCTTGATAATTAACAAATCGATATTTGTCATGATCCAACTTGACACATAAATCTCCATCAAGCTACAAATCAGACGATTATCACATATCAAGTCAAACGAACATCATCGACGGCTACTCGACAAATACTGCTGTAACTTGTAAACGAAGTCTGTATTTTCATACTTTTATTAAGTCTAGGCTATTGTACGTTGAGTCGCACTGAGTATCTCAACCATAGACTAGATAACCAAAAAGCTCCACAAACAAAAGACCAAACTCTCAAAGCCCAAAATCAGCCAATGATCGTTTTGTCCCCAAGGAGGCAGAGTTCGGGCCGAACTCTTCCCCCACACAGAGTTCGGTCCGAACTCTGTCACCTAAATTCCAGAAGCTAATTTTTAGGGTTTGCTCATTGCTAGTTGTCCAACGGCCAAATTTTTGAATATTTTGGACAGAGTACTGGCCGAACTCTGCCCCCTAGAACTAGTATATATAACCACCTATTTCTCTCATTTTAAATCATTCAAACTTCTCTTCTTCTCTACTCCTATAGCCTATACATCCTAAAGAGCTATACTCTTCTCATCTACTAGCCACAAAACTTCCCAAGCCTACAAGGTGCTCAATGCGAGTCAATTAGAAGTTTGTGTGCAAGAGTCTCAAAGAAGTCGCTTAGAAAATTCCAAGTTTCGCATCTGTAATTTTGTAAGAAGTTGGCATGCTCTTTTGAGTAAAGGTACGTATTTGTACGCTATTTCATAAATAGTGTATTTCAATCATGAGCAAGAGTTCTCAGGTCTGGACTAGTCCTCCACGTGGAAAACCAGGTTAAAACTGCTGTGTTTGTGTATGCTCTCTGATCTTCATTTACTTTCCGCACTTATACTCCGATTAATCTCGTGTTGGTTATACTTGAATAGAGCTTAATTTTTTTAATTGATCATTATTGACACACATACTCTATTCACCGCCCCTCTAGAGTTGCCTACACGTACTTCAATTGGTATCAGAGCCCTGTTCTCTTGATACAGGATTTACATCCTAGAGTTGATCCATGGCAACCACACAACCCATCTTTACCAACTATGGTGAGGGTCAATCCACAAATAGGCTACCCCTATTTGATGGAACCAACTACACATATTGGAAGACTAGAATGAGTTTTTATCTTAAATCTCTAGACTTTTACTAGTGGACTGTAGTCACTGATGGCTACAAGAAACCTCCCAGAATAACTGTCGAGAGGAGTCTCATCGAGAAATCCCACAACAAGTATACTGATCAGGAGAAGAAACAGGCAAGTCTAGACATTATGGCTATTCATGCTCTCTTCTGTGCCATAGACATGACTGAATTCAACAGGGTCTCCACATGCACCACCTTGCACGAAGTATGGAAGCTTTTGGAGGTCACTCATGAAGGGATAACACAAGTCAAAGAATCAAAAGTCAATCATCTGACGCATGAGTACGAGGCATTCAAGATGAAGCCAAATGAGACGATCACTCAAATATTCACCAGATTCCTCGACATCGTCAACCCGCTATCTTCCCTCGAAAAAGATTATTCCAACCATGAGAAGATACGCAAAGTGCTACGAGGATTGACGATGGTCTGGAACTCCAAAGTCACGGCGATCATCGAAAGCAATGATCTTACGGTCATGTCACTAGAAACTTTGATGGGTAAGCTCATGACGCATTAGCTCGATCTAAAAGATTTCGAAGAAATAGCTCCAAAAGAGAAGAAGATTGCATTGAGAGCTCATCGCCAAAGAACTAGCTCAAAAGACACTAATGACGACGACTCCGAAGGTGACGATCAAGCTCTCTTAGTTCGAAACTTCAAAAAGTTTCTACGCTTCAACAAAAAGAAGAGAAAACAAAGAGACAATGAGGAAGAACCCACCTACTTTTGATGCAAGAGGATGGGACATGTCAAGAAAGATTGTCCCTTAGCAAGGAAAGGAAGCAGATATGAGAAGCCATACAAGAAGCCAACTACAAGGAAGTATGACAACACTAGCATCTGGCATGAAAGCGAGGCTAGTGATTCAGACGAGGAAGAGGACTCTTCACAAAATACGGCTAACGTCTGTCTAATGGTGACTTCAGATAAGGTAAAAGACACTTTTGATGATTTACGTTTGATGAACTTGGTGATGCTTTTAGTGATCTACTTGAAAATCACAAAAAGGTACTCAATAAATATAAACATGCAAAGGACAAGATCAAGGACTGTGAAACCGAGATCCATAGACTTTCATGTTTACTAGAAAATGTTAGAAACACTACCCCCACGGAAAATACTGAAGAGGTATGCAAGCTTAAATTAAGCTTACACGATGCCGAATCAATCATTGAGAAACAAACACTTGATATCACGGCTTTAAACAAAGAACTTGCTGAAGAGAAAAACAAGTTCAAAATTGCTACATGTAGAATACACGGTCTAGGAAATTAGAGATTAAAGATTAAACTGGGCAAGCATGTAGAATACACGGTCTAGGAAATTAGAGATTAAACTGGGCAAGCAGGTTATTCAATCCCTAGTTCAGTCTCATAGTCACAACACTTAGAAACACAAGACATCTCAACACAAGAAAGCACGTCACCACAAGAATACTCATCCACATGCTACACAAAGTCATGCTTTTATGTACACCTATTCATATGCAACACGTAAAACACACACACATGAACACCGTCATCATCCTGCTGCACTCAATCATTATCATTATCATGCTGCTGCACATAGTCACTATAATCACTCTATTGCTGCACGTAGCTATCATCACCCCACTTATAAACATCACTGTAAACATGCTCCTAACATAAACATGCATGCTAGATGTATATATTGTGGTTCACATGGACACATTTTGCCACAATGTAGAATTAGAAGATTAGTTGATAAAAATATATATGCATGGGTACCGAAATATAACTGTTTAGGACCCACAAAAATCTGGGTACCAAAGGTCACATCTACTCATGGTGTAGGTCGACCTTCCCTCTTCAACAAGAAGCAAGTGGATTCACGATAGTGGGTGCTCGTGACATATGACTGGAAATACAAATCTATTCGCAACACTATCGAGAAAAAAGGAAGGATATGTTTCTATCGACAATAACCTTAAAGGCTATATCATATGTAATGGTACAATTAGTTATCCTCCTTCCCCCGTCATTAACGATGTCTGTTTAGTGACCGAGTTAAAGCATAACTTGCTCAGCATTAGTTATTTTGCTGATCATGGATATGATATTCACTTCGGGAAAACTAAATGCTTTATCTATGATAGATCAACTGGAGACATCACCTTTGAGGGGATAAGGAAAGATAACATTTATATTTTCTATCTATCTAGTGATACTAACAGTACAGGAAGATGTATTTACGCTCACAAAGACGAAAAGCTCATATGGCATCAGCGTCTTGGTCATGCCAACATGGATACTATATCCAGACTATCCACAAAGAAGCTAGTCAGAGGACTGCCAGATATCACATTCAAGAAAGACATGGTATGTGTCGAATGTGAAAAGAATAAGGCTACCAAATCTTCCTTTAAATCCATGAGCATTGTAAGTACTACCCGACCATTGCAATTACTTCATATGGACTTATTTGGTCATAGTAGAGTAGCCAGTTTTGGCGGAAAACTCTACGCTTTTGTAATTGTAGATGATTTTTTAAGATTTACTTGGGTTTTCTACTTACAAACAAAAGTGATACAATTTTTGTTTTCAAAGTATTTGCTAAAAAGGTCCAAAACGAAAAAGGCTACATGATTACTCGTATCCGAAGTGATCATGGTGGCAAATTCGAAAATTCTGATTTTGAAAAGTTTTGTGATTCAAATGGTTTTAGTCATGAATTTTCTTGTCCAAGAACTCCTCAACAAAATGGTATTATGGAGTGAAAGAATAGAACTCTTGGCGATATGGCTAGAGTTATGCTAAATCAATTCTCTCTTCCGAAATACTTTTGGACAAAAGCTGTCAACACGGCGTGCCATGTTTTGAATAGGGTGTTGATTCGACCTATTTCGAAGAAAACACCCTATGAGCTTTGGTTTGGTAGGACTCATAATGTTTCTTACTTTAGAATGTTCGATTGTTGCTGCTTTATCCTTAATACCAAAGACAACTTAGGCAAATTTGATGCAAAAGCCGACGAAGGTATTCTTCTTGGCTATGCGGCCAAGAGTAAGGGATATAGAGTGTTCAACAAACACTCCATAATTGTTGAAGAGTCTACTAATATAACTTTGATGAGGATAATAGTACAACTATCATTCCCAACGATGATGAACCATCAACCTCTACACCCATAAATACAACGTCTGAAACCAGCTCTCTGGAGGAATTACCAAAGAAGTTTCACTTTACTCCCTCTCATCCAAAGGACTTGGTAATAGGTGAAATATCAAAAGGGGTAACTACTCGATCTTCTGTAAAAGACACTATAGCTAGCACTGCATTCATTTCTCAAATAGAACCTAAATATGTTTTAGAAGCGTTAAATGGTGAATTTTGGATTTTCGCGATGCAAGAAGAACTCAACCAATTTGAAAGAAGCTAAGTTTGGAAACTTGTTCCTAAACCTACTGGCCACTCAATAATTGGCACTAAATAGGTTTTTCATAACAAAGTAAACGAGGACGGTTCAGTCACTCGCAACAAAGCTTGTCTCGTAGCCCAAGGATACAACCAAGAGGAGGGCATCGACTATGATGAGACGTATGCTTCTGTTGCCCGACTTGAATCCATTTGGATGCTTTGCGCATTTGCAAATTTTCAAAACTTTAAACTTTTCCAAATGGATGTGAAAAGTGCTTTTCTAAACGGTTTTATCAAAGAAGATGTTTTCGTCAAACAACCACCTAGTTTCGAAAATCACAAATTTTCCGACCACATTTTTAAACTTAGGAAAGTTCTCTATGGCCTCAAATAAGCTCATCGAGCTTGGTATGATCGTCTTAGTACTTTCTTACTTGATAAAGGTTTTTTAAAAGGGAAAATCGATACTACACTGTTTATAAAATCTCTTGATTACACAATTCTTTTAGTACAAATATATGTTGATGATATTATTTTTGGGTCTACCAATGAGGGTCTATGCAAGGAATTTGCCAAGTGTATGCAGAACGAGTTCGAGATGAGCATGATGGGGGAGCTCAACTACTTCCTTGGACTGTAAATCAAACAACTCTCGCAAGGCATCTTCATCAGTCAGTCGAAATATATAAAGGATATGCTGAAAAAGTTTGAGCTTGACAGCATCAAACCGATCAGCACCCCTATGGCTACTACCACAAAGTTTGAACCTGATGAAAGCGGTAAACCGGTCGATCAACGTAAGTATCGAGGTATGATTGGTAGTTTATTATATTTAACTGCTAGTCCCCCCGATATTATGTTTAGTGTTTGCTTATATGCTAGATATCATGCCAATCCTAAGGAATCACACGTGACTACAGTTAAGCGTATCTTTAGATACCTCAAAGGAACTGTTACGGTAGGCTTATGGTATTCCAAAACCACTTCCTTTGATTAAATTGGATATTCCGATGCTGATTTTGCGGGATGCAAAGTCGACCGTAAGAGTACCAGCGGCGCGTGTCATTTGCTAGGAAAGGCGTTAGTCTCATGGTTTAGCAAGAAGCAGAACTCTGTCGTACTATCCATAACAGAAGCTGAATACATCATAGCTGGTCGTTGTTGTGCACGGATTCTGTAGATGAAGCAAACCCTTGAAGACTACAACTTATGTTTCAAGCATATACCTATTTTCTGTGATAACACTAGTGCCATTAAGCTGACCAAGAACCCAGTTCATCAGTCACGCACTAAACACAGAGATTAGACATCACTTTTTGCATGATCATCAACAACAAGGCGCGATTAATTTAGAGTTCATAGACACTGAACATCAGCTAGCAGAATTCTTTACCAAACCACTGGCCGAAGAGCACTTTAATTTCCTTTGTCGTGAGTTAGGAATTTTGGATGAAACGGTCATAAAATAAATTGGATCTGCGTAAATAACGATTATGACATATATCTTTATGGTGATTTTGCTATGGGTACAAGCCGAAAGGGTCCTTCTGACAACAAGGCGTAAAAGCCTAAGCGACACGGTGCACTAGTCTTCGTACTACCGCTAGCTGGGATCTGGCCCCTACATCTACACCATGGCAGTTTCATCGTAATGATTGCTATCTTAAACCATTATTTATTATATGGCTTAATTATTTTTATGACTTATTCAATTCAATCTTTCAAATTCTAGACGTTTTCTCTCAAAACTTAGCCATTTTCAAAATTTCCAGTGTGAGTTCGGGCCGAACCCTGCCTCACACAGAGTTCGGACCGAACTCTGTCCCACACAGAGTTCGGGTCGAACTTCGTGTCCATGTTCACAGAACCTTCTTTGGTTCTCAGTCATCCATATTTTTGATCCGATGGTCAGGATTTAACCCAATTGCTGCCCCCAAAGTTCATAAACCCGAGAGAAAACCCTCTCTCTTCACTTTCTTCTTCTTCCACCTCCATTCAAACATAATTTTCTCAAACCCTAACCCTAGAAACTCCACTTTTAGGGCTCATTTTCTTCCCAAACTCAAGATCTAAAGCTTTTGGGGGGATCTCTTCCATCTTTTCTCCTTTGGGTGAGATATAATTTCATATTCTTCTCTATTTCCTTTTCAACTTTAAAATTCTCCATGGCTCCAAGACTCTTTGGTAGAGGCAAGAGAAGGAGTGATGGTGCATCATCTTCCCATCCTCTTCCTCCTCCTCTTGCTCCTCCAATCCATCCTCTTTTTAATCCACCACGACTACAAGACCCCAACACCTTCAATGAACAACTTTTTATATTATTGGATGCTTCCAATGAATGGTTTGCCGATATTCGTTCACGAAGTGTGTATGCGGATCATCCGATCAATTTTACTATCTTTTCGGCTTATGATTCATTGTTCCATGATTTGTGCTTAGATGAGTTAGTAACTACTTCATCTATAGTTTATTTGAATGCGATACAAATGTTCTATTGCAACCAAACTTTTGACAACACACGGATCTACTCCCGTATCGCCGGTATCGACATTTCGTTTGATGACTTTGAGCTTGCGGACTATCTTGAGATCCCAGAACCCAATTCTTAGGAGAAACTTGTCGATGCTCGACAGTTTCAATTTCTCGATGGATCTTTGCTTGAGAGCTTCAAGGATGACTTGTGTACTCCTAACACTCGTCCCTGCAAGCTACGGGCTAAATTTCTTAACCCGTATTTTTATGAACTTCATCGAATTATTTTCTCCACGATCTTGCCCAAAGCGGGATCGACCGATGAAGTATCCTACCTTGAGATTTCTGCTCTTTACCATCTCCACTTCCATGTCCCATTCAACTTTCTGTGCACGATGATCGACTGGATGATTCGTACACGGATGAGACCCCGATCATTGGTTTAAGCCATGTATTTGTCGATGATCTTTCGTGTGCCCCATATTCCACTCAACGAGTGTCAGTTTCTTCCTGCCCCTGCCTATCTGTCTAAGGCACGGAGGCTTCTAGCTGCTGTTAAGTCCCCTGCTGAGTCTGAACACTCCGAGTCTGATGTTCGTGCTGATCCTCCTGCTTTTGGCCACCCTGAGCCCGAGCCACCTGCTTCCTTTGAGTCCATTCAGACTATGCTAAGAGATCGTTTTCGCTTGGAGAACGATCGCTGAATTCAAATGGATTACCGCACTACCCTACAGATGACGGCCATCAGCAACACCCTGCATGACATCCAGTACTCCCTGGCTACTCATCCTACAGTGTCATACCCCATGGTACGGGACCCTTCTTATGAAGGTTTCTGTATCGACGACACTTGGGTCAGGCAGTACCTGGATCCGGATGCAGCGTTTGTTGATCCACGTCGCTCTGCCAATGACCCATCTGATTCTGCTGGACCTTCCCGTGCTCCGTGACGGCCGTGGTCCCCTTTATGATGTTATTGCTGATGTTTAGGATTTACTTCGTTTCTGCACTTTGTAGTTTCATTTCGTTTTATGTCGTTGAACAATTGCATGTACTTCTTTATGCTTAGCTTCTGTTCGGATTATTACTTGCTAGTTATCTCTTACTTTGGATTTGAGCCTATGTTGTGTGTTTGCATATTTTCTCCTTGATTATTCTTTATGGGGGAGCTTATATTTCATTTGGTTAAATGCCAACGGGGGAGAATATGTGATATTTGCTTGCTTTTGGAGCATTGGATAAATACTTGTGACATGTGTATGGATATTTGTTTTAAAGCTTCAATATATATTATGCTTGGACAAGTACTTGAATCAGGACTTCTATATTTTTGGTGGAGCCGACATGTCCATCTACGGGGGAGCTATATATGTGTCTAGATATGAATGTTGCGACACGCAAATACCGAAATTTTGTCAATTATCAAAATGGGGGAGAATGTTGACCCAAACGGGATCGCAGTCAACCAAATCTTGATAATTAACAAATCGATATTTGTCATGATCCAACTCGACACATAAATCTCCATCAAGCTACAAATAAGACGATTATCACATATCAAGTCAGACGAACATCATCGACGGCTGCTCGACAAATACTGTTGTAACTTATAAACGAAGTCTATATTTTTATACTTTTATTGAGTCTAGGCTATTATACGTTGAGTCGCACTGAGTATCTCAACCATAGACTAAATAACAAAAAGCTCCACAAACAAAAGACCAAACTCCCAAAGCCCAAAATTAGTCCATGATCATTTTGTCCCCAAGGAGGCAGAGTTCGGGCCGAACTCTGCCCCTACACAGAGTTCGGGCTGAACTCTGTCCCCTAAATTCCAGGAGCTAATTTTTAGGGTATGCTCATTGCTAGTTGTCCAACGTCCAAATTTTTGAATATTTTGGACAGAGTTCTGGACGAACTCTACCTCACAAAACTAGTATATATAGGCACCTATTTCTCTCATTTCAAATCATTCAATTTTCTCTTCTTCTCTACTCCTATAGCCTATACATTTTAAAGAGCTATACTCGTCTCATCTACTAGCCACAAAACTTTCCAAGCCTACAAGGTTCTCAGTGCGAGTCGATTAAAAGTTTGTGTACAAAAGTGTCAAAGAAGTCGCTTGGAAAATTCCAAGTTTTGCCTCTGCAATTTTGTAAGAAGTTGGCGTGCTCTTCTGAGTAAAGGCACGTGTTTTTATGCTATTTCACAAATAGTGGATTTCAATCCTGAGCAAGAGTTCTCAGGCTTGGACTAATCCTCCACGGGGGAAACCAGGTTAAAACTGTTGTGTTTGCGTATGCTCTCTGATCTTCATTTACTTTCCATACTTATACTCTGATTAATCTCTTGTTGGTTATACTTGAATAGAGTTTAATTTTTCAATTGATAATCATTGACACACATACTCTATTCACCCCCCCTCTAGAGTTGCCTACATGTACTTCACATTCGAGGTATTGTACGGGCGGAGATGTCATACTCCCTTGTCTTGGGATAACTTTGGAGAGAGAGCTTTATTGGGACCTGAGATGGTTGTGGATGCAGCCGAGAAGATGAAGCTCATCAGAGATCGACTTCGCGTGGCATAGGACAGACAGCGGCATTGGACCGATAGCCATCGGAGACCTTTGGAGTTTGAGGTACAGCTTAGATTTTAGGATTCGGTTAGTTTGATTTTGTAAATCTGGTTTGTTTATGATTGATTGTTATAGTTAAGTATGAGACCTTGTTTGTGCTAGGTTGGAGATCTGGTGTTCCTGAGGATATCTCCGACATGGGGAACTATTCGCTTTGGTGGAGGTGGAAAGCTTAGCATGCGTTTCATTGGATCTTTCGTTGTTCGTGAGAGAGTCGGTGTCGTGGCTTACAGGCTAGACTTGCCACCTGCACTAGAGGGAGTTCATAACTTGTTTCACGTGTCGTAGTTGAGACGGTACGTGGAAGATCCCAATCATGTGCTAGATCACTCCAAGATCGAGGTGGGCCCTACTCTCAGCTATCCAGAATAGCCAGTAGAGATTCTGGATCGTCGAGAGAAGGTATTGAGGAACCAGACTATTTCATTGGTTCGCGTCGTGTGGAGGCATCACTCTCTAGGTGAGTCAACCTGGGAGAGGGATGATGAGATGTGCGAGCGAAACCCTTATCTTTTTTAGCCTTTATGTATGATTCTTATATCCTTCTCATTCCTGTCCTAGTTTTATCTTTTAATTTCGAGGACGAATTTATTTTAAGGAGAGTAGATTTGTCACTACCATATTCTAGAATGGGAGTATTTTGGTAATTTATGAAAATTAATTATTGTAGGTATCTTTTAATTAATGAATTATGTTAGTGTTATGATTTGGTAAACCATAGAGCCACTCTAACTAGATGTTAAACATGACCATGGTAGATTAAATTAATGAGTTTAGGAAATCCTTAAATCAATTTTTATTTAGTTGTTAGTCTCTAATCTAACTAGGAATGTCATTTATAACTTGTGGGCTTAAAACATTAAGTTAGAATGGGCTTTTACCTAAAAGGCTTGACATGACAATTAGAAAGGGCCTCTTAGGTATTGTACCATACCCAAACCCTAGCTAACATCATGGCCGGCCACATTGGATCCCACCCCCTTGCTACTAATAGCAATCATTCCACCTTCCCCCTTTCATTGAAACCCTAACCTTAATTTGTAGTTCTTTCCCAAATTTCCCCTACTCTCAAATTGAGTCCAAATTCCTTCAAACCAATTGCATTCTCTTTCCCTTGAAGAGGAGAAGGCTCTATTGGCAAGCTTGGGAGCATTTGGAGTACTTGTGTCACGACCTGCACCCAGTGTAGGGGCATGAAAAGTGGGTACGTCCAGCCTACGCCGTAGTGTCGATGGTGGAACGTTGTTCTAGGTCATGATCTCAACTAACCACAATATGATATACTCTCCGAACGGAGGCCAAATAACAGAAGGTACAACTCAATCACAAGTCTAAAGATGGAAATAGCACGATATGATAGATAATGAAATCCTCAAACGAAGATACAACTGAAGGGAAATAAATCCAAGTTAACAACATAAAGTCTCAACATCTCTAAATAATACAAATTCTGAATCCACAAACACAAATGACATAAACAAAATAAGATAAATAGTCCAGCTATCTAATCTAGAGAATGGTAACATCCTCAGCTGCTGCCTGAACCACCAGGGGGTCCAGGTTGCAAGTGTCATCTAAGCCTGCTCTGTAGTAGGTAGGGCAGAAGTCCTCTTCGTCCTCTGTAATATTTTCAACATGTCCAGTCAGGACAGGAATGAGCACATATCTCTCAAACATTTCATATCATGGCAGAAAATGTAAAGCAAGCAATAGAGTAAGATACATGAACTGAAAGAAATGTACATGAAAGTAAGAGAGGGATAACTGTAACTGAAAATATCTACTATCAGTAAAGAACTGTAAGTGACTAGTGATTTAGAGAACAAGATGGTATGTAATCGGCTTGGGTTTGTACATGAATAATCTGAGTTGCACATGAATAACATAGTTGCACATGAGAGCTGTGTTGCACATGAATAACACAATTTCACTTGAATAAGTAACATGGTTGCACATGATGGGAGAGATCACATAACTATTTATACTCACCCCTACCCCCAATTAATACACAAGGATCTAGTCAGGTTACGTTACGTACATAATGGTTTGGTTACACATAAAGCACATGGAGAAACATGGCCGTACATGAGATCACATGAGAGTACATAAGAGCACATGAGCGTATATTAGTGCATATGAGAGTACATGAATAACGCAAGAGCAAAGAATACATGATGTACATGAAACACATGACATGAAGTACCCGATGTGCCCGCTAAGGGGGATAACATCTCATGAAAAGATCCATATAGTACCAATCCGTGATGATAACGTGACAGCATCAAGTAAAGTAATCTAGAGCAAGAATATAAATCCTGGCAAGTATGAAACGATCAGAGAATGTACTCGCCTGAGATCCTGAATGTCCGATGAAAATAGATATCCAAATCGGAGTAACTGAGTCCTATTTAGAGCAACACAGGTTACAACGTATCCACAATGGTAAAAATGAAGTTTACAATGCATTCTATATGATTCTAGGTCGATCTAGGCCAAAGTCAACTCTAAGTCCAATCTGGTCAACCATTGGTCAACTAGGAGTCAAAGTCAATCCTGGTCAACTTGTAGGTCAACTGGTCAAACAGGTCATCCACCAGTCTATCTCAAGGTATTAGTTACCATACAACCACACCATATATGCATATCATATATATATATATATATATATATATATATATATATACACTCAATATATATATCCTTAGGCTATATCCCAAAACCAAGACTATACTCAATGTACATTGACACCCATGTACCATACTAGCTTATACAATATATACATATATCTATAATACATATACCTCATACCTATGCCTATGCATAAGGTATTATTAAATCATAGCCTCAACTCACTAAATATCTACAACTATTAGCTAATCTATGTATCATGAGGATACCTTAAGCCTAGACTTGAACCCAAGACCACTCCTATACAATACATACATACAACCAAGTAAACCCCTCCTCTAACATTCATTCCAAATATACCTACTTATATAGCTATCTATTTATATCATCCAATCCTCCTCTCATATCACTAACCCTTCACAAGACTCATATATATCTATAATACATATATCTATAATACATATACCATATATACATAAATCTATAATACATATACCTCATACCTATGCCTATGCCTATGCCTATGCATAAGGTATTGTTAAATCATAGCCTCAACTCACTAAATATCTACAACTATTAGCTAATCTATGTATCATGAGGATACCTTAAGCCTAGACTTGAACCCAAGACCACTCATATACAATACATACATACAACCATGTAAACCCCTCCTCTAACATTCATTCCAAATATACCTACTTATATAGCTATCTATTTATATCACCCAATCCTCCTCTCATATCACTAACCCTTCACAAGACTCATATATATATATATATATATATATATATATATATATATATATATATATATATATATATATATATATATATATATACATATATATATATATATATATATATATATATATATATAACACTCTCACCTAATCCCAACCCTCACTCACATACCCAACACACCCACACAACAAGGACACAAGGGGCTGCCTAGTGCAGCCCCTACTACTGCTGCTACTCAAGTTACTGCATGCATTGCCAAGGCATGCCCACATGCTTGCAGGACAGTTGCCTGCTGCTGTTGGTGCCAGGCAATGTCAAGCTAAAGCCATGTCCCTGCCTAGTGCAGGGACATCTCTCACTGCCACTACTCACCTGAACTCACAGATTTCTAAATCCTATTACCCAAACTAACACTAACCCCATCTCACAGATATTACCTCAACCTCACAAATATTCAACTAAACATGCCCATATACATACATATATATAGATACCTACACATATGTAAACTTCTAACTTTAACATGTATTGGAAATCAAATGGAAACCAAAACTCAGAAATCGAAGCCCAAACCAACAGGTAAACCAATTTGGAAACTAAACTAAAACCCAAGTACTAAGTATGAAACTCATTTGAAAACCCGGGATTTCGAATTTACCATTTTAAAATCATTTTCGAAAGTACCAACTATACATGTATCACTCATCACATTTTTGAACCAAAAACACATACAAAATTCAAATCAGAACACATGTTAGGTAGGTACACGTGTGGGGGTGTGACACACGTGTCCAGGGTCGTGCCCACGTGTCTAGAGGCTGGACACGAAGTGTCTAAAATAAATAAAAATAGGGTATCCGTAAATAGTGTAGCAGTGGTGGCGTGCTGAGATGTCGTGTCAGAAATGACACGACACAGTACTCGAGTGTCCACGTGGCTGTGTCTAGAGTTAGAGGGGATAAAGGGCTAGAGTGTGGACAGCCTGAATCGTGTCCTCTTCGTGCCAGGACGAGACACGAGAGGCGTACCAGGGCAATGAAATCCCGACTGCACATGCAATGCAAAATCAGTACGCGGGTAATTTTGTGTCTGACACGACACAAAATCATGCCAAACTCAAGGGGTGGCCTGTCAGTGTTGGCCCCCACCCGCATGCCGAGTGGCACGACTCTAAGTGTCCAATTCATGAAGAAAACAGCATGTGTCATCAGGGCAATGAGACACAGTCTCATGCATAGGTTCGTGTCAAGTTTTGGACACGAATCCGACTAAAAAATGTGCTCAGTCAATGGGAATTCAAAAACACACATCAAGGGCTTTCCAAATATGAAATTAGTTTTAAAAAAGGAGAACAAATTTTTCATATAGGCATTTCATCAAACACTTTAATATACACACCGATACGCGTATCAAATGGATAACAATTCCTACCAAACTTGGTCTACAACTAGGGTATACCTAAATGAATGTGACTATGGAAAGAAATCAAGAATTTAAATGAGTTTGATTGGTTTTACCTATTAAGGGTGAAACCTCAATTAATAGCTTAATGAATAAGGGTCCTTCTCCAACTTGCAATGATCCCAAGCCTCTAAATCCTTGCTAGCTACCCATCAATGGTATCATCTAATCTAGGGGAGTCCATTGCAAAAGACTAGGCTCAATTTGGAGGAGAAATGAAAAAATTGGCTAATTTTGGGGAAGAACACTAAACTAGGGTTTAAGGTGTAATGAAAGGAGGCAAGGGGGTGTGAAGAGATGTTATATAGTGGGGGGATCCTTTGATGGCAGCCTAGGGTTCATTCTAGGGTTAGGGTTAAGTTTCATGAAGTTTAGAGGCATCTAGCTAGTTCAATTTAAGCCTCAAGCTAAAGGCCCAAATGATAATATCTAATTCCTAACAAATATCTAATCTCCACTAATATCTAGATATTCCTAACCTTGTCATGTAATGGAAACTTCTAATCTAATATCTAGGCTAATGACTAACATGTAGATTAGGGCAAATTCTAGGTTAAGGCCCAATATCTCAATTAGCACATTACCAATTAATAAAAATCCTAAATAATTCAAAAGTCACAAAATGACCAAAATACCCCTAGCCTATAAAGTTGTAATTAGTCACTCTAATAACATAGGATAGGCTCTAGGTCAAGTAGTCTCTAGGATTTCACTATCAACACATCAAAATCACAAGTCACAGATTTAAATAGTTTTAAATTAATTAAAAATTACCAAAAATTATAACATGATTTAAATCTCATTATTAATTGATTAAAATACAAAATTTCAAAATTACCCTCATTTTAGAAAAGTGGGTGTTACAAGTCTACCCCCCTTTGAAGAATTTCGTCCTCGAAATTAAGATGGCCGTACTCCTCCTCGGTTAAAAAAAAACCCCAATCAATCATAGTCTCAAAATAGAAATCAAAATATTTTTAATAAATTATTTATTTATATATATTTTTGAAAGTCCAAAATGAAGGGTGGAAAAGATATGTTTTAGAAATTATTCAAATATAATCCGATAATCATACGCGTCTATCCAGAATCATGATACTCAGAATCCTCGCCAAACTAGTAAATATAACTATAAGGGATTCTGATTCTAGATTTCATAACTGAGGTGACCTAGCCCATACGATTTATTTCGGTAGAATATTTGATCAACAGTTATGGTCTAGCCTCAACATAAAGCTCTGGCAGACTCACCATCCCGGAGGCTTCAACGATCTCCTTGCCTAATGGGGTCGCTCCTACGGCCGTCAAATCGTCGCAGCCGTCGATATTTGGGTTCTGTGGAAAAATTGGAACAAGTACAGGTACGAGGGGCGTCAATTCCTTCCTCACCAGCTATTTAGTGAAGTTCTCCGTCAGGTCCATCGAGCCAGGAGGCGCTGCACTCACTCCGAGGACAGATTTTGGGCTGCCTTGACCTAGCCTTTGCCCTGTTGTGCGCAGTTTTTTGGTTGACGCGCTGCGTCCTTTTGTCGTTGTTCCTTTCTTTTTTGGTGCGTGGCGGTTTTACTTGTATAGGCATCAGCTTTTTGCGCCTGGTACATCAATAAAGTTACCCTTCTCAATATATATATATATATATATATATATATATATATATATATATATATATATATATATATATATATTTTTTTTTTTTTTTTTTTATATATATATAAAAGAAATAGAAAAGAAATTTTAATTGTATTTTTAAAAATAGAATTGTTATAGAAAAATATTAAATGGATTATATATATATATAAATAAATATATATTGAGTTTTCAATTATATAAGTGAATATATGTATATATTATATATGTATGTATATGTGTGTGTGTAGATATATACATTTATATATGTATATCTATATATATAAGAATATATATATATAAATATATGTGCATAGGTTATATATATATATATATATATATATATATATATATATATATATATATATATATATATATATATATATATATATATATATATACACATTAGTTATATGTATATAGTTAACTAACAACTAAACCTAGCCTAGCTACAACCCACACACCCATCTCACACACAAACCGAGCAAGCCCACAACCTAGCTATCTACCAGCAGCAAATTGAGCCCGAGCATTCGCACACACGTACACAAACCCCCTAAACTTTTCTTCTTCCTCTTCTTCGGTTACGAAACTGAAACCCTTCTTTAACCCATGATTAGTGAGAAAGAAAGAGAGATTTTTAGAGAAACTCAACCAAACCCCAACCCGGACTTCTCCCCGATGCCGAAGACCACCAGGGCACGCCGGAGTGCCGCCTACCACCGCCGGAAGCCGCCGCGCGCGCACAACTCGCGTACAGGCCGCAGGGAACCCATTTCAGGCAACCATCTTCCCCATCACGTATTTATGTGCATGTTCAACCAAATCGAGATCCGTAAATTTCTACGGATAGCCTATATGACCCTCAAGGAGTCCCACTAAATAGATTTTCCAATACCAAACCCTGCTATTCGGAAATTCGACGCAAATATGTCAAAAAACCACGTTTAAATGAACGGATTTAGGTTCCCGGATCACTGTTTTTGGAGGCAATTTCTCGCCGATCCTTCGACCGATTCAAAAATCCTTTTGAAGGGACTTATAGACAACCTATAGGGGTCTGTGAACCATCTTTCGGTTCCTGTTTTCGTAGATAGTATGTCTCAAAAACTGATTACCAGAATCAAGAAAAATAGCGTTTCAAAAATCTGAATTTCGAAAATTTTTCCCGATACGGCGTGCGTCCCGTCAAACCGGGCGACTTGATAGCAACCCGTAGGCATCGAAGGCGTGTACGGATGTTGTGGACGTGTGGGATTCGACGGAACTTGATTTTGTTGCGTGTGCGCGACGAAATCGGTGCATATCCGTCGAGATACCCCATTTTGACCCTTTTGCGAATTTGCCAATTACTTTGTTCACGTTCATCATCTCGAGACGAAACTTGCGCCAAAAGGACCGGGTCATTTTTCTGGTCTTGTATGCAAGTTTGGTCAGATTCTGAGAAGGTCGACCGGAACGCTATTTTGGCGGGCCCACGATCCGATCCAACGGACGAAATTGTGCACGATCCACCGGAATCCAACTTTGGACATATGGTTGGGGTTCGTCTCGTCAAACCGAAACCATAGATATATAGTTTGATGACTTTAGAGACCGTAGATACTGACACATTTTTCGGTGTAAAGCAGGTCCAACGACGGACTTCGTTTTGGCCTAAAATTATCGTTTTTCTCCTGTATCCAGAATTGGACTTATGGGTAGGCTATCCTAGCTAATTTGACCATTCTGAACACGTTGGTATTGTCTGTTTCAATATTAGGAGACTATTGCACGAGTTGACCCTTCGAGGCTCATTGGGTGGCAGTATTGATTCCTTAGTTCAGGACCAGGCAAGTACATTCTCTGATGATTTTTCATTGATGATATTTACTATGTTACATGTATTTAGTATAGATATTCATGACTCTTGACACATTGGTCACACGGATTGGTATTTTACGGATCCCGTCATGAGTTGTTATTCCTTATTTGTCTTGGTGTACCTTGTGCAAGCCCTGTTGTAGTTCTTGTGCAATGTATGGACACCGATTCTTGAGAAGACTTGCTATCTTCTCTTAGAATCCCGTGTCATAATGAATCATGGTTGGATCCACTATACTAGTCGGGAGCGGGGAACATATTTAGTCTAGACATGTGGTTAATACCCACCTTGTGCATTGTATAGATCCTTGTGAGTGTTAATCATTTACTTCATGTATGATTAACCAGGCCAGTAGACCTTGTGCAAGTTCCCAAGCCGGCCACATGTCAAAGCTAATATTCACTCACGTAGATAGTAGTTCTTGATTCTTGTACATGACATGTTCAGATATCTTCATTCTTGCTCTAGTTTACAACTTTACCTTTGCCATGTTACTTTCATGTACATTCTACTTTACTCATGTTTATTCTTTCTATTTACTGTTACATAGTACTTTTCATTTATTGGGAACTATTGTTGAAAATGTGCTCGTTCCAATCCTGATTAGATATGTTGACAAAATTTTACAGATTATGGCGTAGACGAGTGTCCTACCTATTACGGTCCTCATGACGTATTGGGCGTAGACCAGGAGACCCTAGTCTAGCAGGGGTTAGTGCCAGCTGAGGAGGCTCTAGCAGTAACTCGATCAGACTAGGATTTGATTAGACTTTGTCTCCAGCTTTTATATTAGACATGTCATGTTATTTCAGACTTATTTGACTTCTTTGTGACTCACTATGGATTTATGTTATCTACTTTGCACTCTGAGTTTATCTTTATCTTTATTCGTGTCATATATTCTTCATGCTAGATTGTGATTGAGTTTATATGTATTCATATTATATCCTCCATTCGAACATGACAGGTTATTATACATTGTTAGATAGCAGACCTACAACGTACTACGCCGTTTCTGCGGCATAGGCTGGGCGTTGTTACGCACTCGTGCCCTTACAATGGGTGTAGGTCGTGACAAGGTTGCAAGTGTCATCTAAGCCTGCTCCGTAGTAGGTAGGGCAGAAGTCCTCCTCATCCTCTGTAATATTTTCAACAGGTCCAGTCAGGACAGGAACGAGCACATATCTCTCAAACAGTTCATATCATGGCAAGAAATATAAAGCAAGCAATAGAGTAAGATACATGAACAAAAAGAATGTACATGAAAGTAAGAGAGGGATAACTGTAACAGGAAATATCTACTATAAGAAAAGAACTATAAGTGACTAGTGATTTAGCGCACAAGATGGTATGTATTCGGCTTGGGTTTGCACATGAATAAGAGTTGCACATGAATAACACAATTTCACATGAATAAGTAATAGGGTTGCACATGATGGGAGAGATCACATAAACATTTATACTTACCTCTACCACCAATCAATACACAAGGATCTAGTCAGGTTACATTAAGTACATGATGGTTTGGTTACACATAAAGCACATGGGGAAACATGGCCGTATATGAGATCACATGAGAGTACATGAGAGCACATGAGCGTACATGAGTGCACATGAGAGTACATGAATAACGTAAGAGAAAAGAATACATGATGTACATGAAACACATGACATGAAGTACCCGATGCGCCCACTAAGGGGGATAACATCTCATAAAAAGATCTATATAGTACCAATTTGTCATGATAACGTGACAGCATCAAGAAAAGTAATCTAGAGCAAGAATATAAATCCTGGCAAGTATGAAACGATCAGAGAATGTACTCGCCTGAGATCCTGAATGTCCGATGAAAATAGATATCCAAATCGGAGTAACTAGTCATATTTAGAGCAACACAGGTTACAACGTATCCACAATGGTAAAAATGAAGTTTACAATGCATTCTATATGATTCTAGGTCGATCAAGGCCAAAGTCAACTCTAAGTCCAATCTGGTCAACCTTTGGTCAACTAGGAGTCAAAGTCAATCCTGGTCAACTTGTAGGTCAACTGGTCAAACAGGTCATCCTCCAGTCTATCTCAAGGTATTAGTTATCATACCACAACCACACCATATATGCATATCATATATATATATACTCAATATATATATATCCTTAGGCTATATCCCAAAACCAAAACTAACACTCTCACCTAATCCTTGATCAACCCTCACTCACATACCCAACACACCCACACAACAAGGACACAAGGGGCTGCACTAGGCAGCCCCTACTGTTGCTGCTACTCAAGTTACTGCATGCCTTGCCAAGGCATTCCCACATGCCTGCAGGACAGTTGCCTGCTACTGTTGGTGCCAGGCATTGTCAAGCTAAAGCCATGTCCCTGCCTAGTGCAGGGACATCTCTCACTGCCACTACTCACCTGAACTCACAAATTTCTAAATCCTATAACCCAAACTAACATTAACCCCATGTCACAGATAATACCTCAACCTCATAGATATTCAACTAAACATGCCCGTATACATAATTATGTATAGATACCTACACATATGTAATCTTCTAACTTTAACATGTATTGGAAATCAAATGGAAACCAAAACTCAGAAATTGAAGCCCAAACCAACAGTAAACCAATTTGAAAACTAAACTAAAACCCAGGTACTAAGTATGAAACTCATTTGAAAACCTGGGATTTCGAATTTACCATTTTGAAATCATTTTCGAAAGTACCAACTATACATGTATTAGTCATCACATTTTCGAACCCAAAACACATACAAAATTCAAATCAGTATACGTGTCAGGTAGGTACACGTGTGGGGGTGTGACACACGTGTCTAGGGTTGTGCCCATGTATCCAGAGGCTGGACACAAAGTGTCCAAAATAATTAAAAATAGGGTATCAGTAAACAGTGTAACAGTGGTGTCGTGTTGAGATGTCGTTTCAGAAATAACCCGTCATAGTGCTCGAGTGTCCATGTGGCTGTGTCTAGAGTTAGTGGGGTATAGGGCTAGAGTGTGGACAGCCTGAATCATGTCCTCGTCGTGTCAGAACGAGACACGAGAGGCGTATCAGGGCAATAAAATCCCGACTGCACAGTTAGTACAAAATTAGTGCACGCACAATTTTGTGTCCGACACGACATGAAATCATGCCAAACTCGAGGGGTGGCCTGTCAGTGTTGGCCCCCACCCTCATGCCAAGTGGCAGAGTCCAAGTGTCCAATTCGTAGAGAAAACAGTGCGTGTCATCAGGGCAATAAGACACAGTCTCGTGCACATGTTCATGTCCAGTTTTGGACATGAATCCGACTCAAAAATGTGCTCAGTTAGTAGGGGTTCGAAAACACACATCAAGGGCTTTCCAAATATGAAATTAGTTTTGAAAAAGGAGAACAAAATGTTCACATAGACATTTTCTCAAACACTTTAATATACACACTGATACGTGTCCGATACGCGTATCAAATGGACACCAATTCCTACCAAACTTGGTCTACAGCTAGGGTATACCTAAATGAATGCAACTATGGAAAGAAATCAAGAATTTGAATAAGTTTGATAGGTTTTACCTTTTGAGGGTGAAACCTCAAGGAATAGCTTAATGAATGAGGGTCCTTCTGCAACTTACAATGATCCCAAGCCTCTAAATCCTTGCTAGCTACCTACCAATGGTATCCTCTACTATAGGGGAGTCCATTGCAAAAGACTAGGCTCAATTTGGAGGAGAAATGATGAAATGGGCTAATTTTGGGGAAGAACACTAAACTAGGGTTTAAGGTGTAATGAAAGGAGGCAAGGGGGTGTAAAGAGATGTTATATAGTGGGGGAATCCTTTGATGGCAGCCTAGGGTTCATTCTAGGGTTAGGGTTAAGTTTCATGAAGTTTAGAGGCCTCTAGCTAGTTCAATTTAAGCCTCAAGCTAAAGGCCCAAATGATAATATCTAATTCCTAACAAATATCTAATCTCCACTAATATCTAGATATTCCTAACCTTGTCATGTAATGAAAATTTCTAATCTAATATCTAGGCTAATGACTAACATGTAGATTATGACAAATTCTAGGTTAAGGCCTAATATCTCAATTAGCATATTACCAATTAATCAAAATCCTAAATAATTCAAAAGTCACAAAATGACCAAAATACCCCTAGCATATAAAGTTGTAATTAGTCATTCTAATCACATAGAATATGCTCTAAGTCAAGTAGTCTCTAGGGTTTCACTATCAACACATCAAAATCACAAGTCACAGATTTAAATAGTTTTAAATTAATTAATAATTACCAAAAAATTATAACATGATTTAAATCTCATTATTAATTGATTAAAATTACAAAATTTTAAAATTATCCTTATTTTAGAAAAGTGGGTGTTACAACTTGGACACTTGGAGCTAGGTGGAGATATAGATCTAGGGATTTGTGCATTGGAAATCCATCTCCCAATTGGTAAGAGCTCTCAAACCCTCTAATTTCCCTTTCATTAGTGAAGATGCATTCATTTAGGACCGCCATTGCATTAGGGTGCCATTAGAGAGGAGTTGAGTCTCTCCTCTTCCTATTTGAAGGATTTCTCCATTTCATTTTGGTACAAATTAGGGGAAGTCCTAAATTATGATTCTAGGGTTTGTAAAATTGGTAGATTAGGTCATACTAATGGTTTGGAGCATGTAGGCATGTTTTGGATCAAGTTTGGATCCATTTGGAGTGCGTATAACGAGAGTATCGGATACGCATACCAAGTGTTTGACGAAATGACCCTTAGAGCATTTAATATTCTAATTGCACATTTGAACTTTGATTTAGGTTTGTTTTGTGTTGAGATATCACATATTATGATTTGTTAGTGAGCTAAGATGATTTTGATAGTTTGAATGGGTTTGGGGGCTTGGTAATTTAGTAATTTGTTCACTGTCTTTTGTTCAGTCTATTTCTGGACAGTGGTGCCATCAGTTGGCTACTATTTTAGTATCAATCAGTATACTGTTCAGTTCTAAAACCCCATTGTTAAGTATCTGTCCATTCTTCCTTTGGATGAAACTGTCAATCCTACTGTAACTTGGTTAGCAACCCCTTTGTAATGCCCTGACCATAACTCCATGTTCAATCCTCGAATTGTGATCCATCCTCTGCATAAATTTCAATCCTTTTAACCATATTGCTCAGTTAGCACATTGTGTTCAGTCCCTATTGATTCTCAGTCATCTTTTAGTACCTGAGTTCAGATATTGATCTAATTGTCCTGTTATTCCTATAGGTTCTGCCCCCTGCATCAAATTGATGTTCAGTCCCATGGAAGGAATGAAACAGTTATATTGATACTTCCTATAGCAGACATAGAGGATGAGGAAGGGCTCAAGTGGATTTGATTCTTTTGTATTCAGTCTACTATCCCCTTTTACTGGGTTCCTGTTCTATTTAAGTTCAGTTCTAGAGTTTAATCAGTGACTCATGAGGTTGATATACACTTTATGTTCAGTCTTAGGACAGCTTGGTTCAGTCCCATATTTTGAGTTCAGCCCAGCTTGCATTATTCAGTTCAACCTCTGAATTAAAACACTCAATCGATTCATATACATTCAGTCCAAATATGGAGCATACACCCTTAATTCTAATCATCAGTCTTTATATACAAAGTTCAGTCATGAACATATGCTCAGATAGTTGAAGTGTCTAGTCCCCTGCTCCTTAAAGTTCAGTCACAGTGAGAAATCATTAAATCCTTTCTTCCCTTTGAATTACTATACTGTCCTGCTATTGCTTTTGGGTCAGTCCATTAGTAATAGGAAAGGATGAGTTAGATGACCCATTTAGAGTATCAGTCTTTGATGTTATCCTTCTTAGAGCTCAGTCCTTACTGATTGGGAGTATCAGCAATATATAACTACCCAGTCCAGTTATCCATTTGATCAGCTATATGAAGTTGGCAGTCCATGCTTTGTCCTATGTTGTATCAGTCCACTTTAATCCTTTTGTTCCAGTCCATTTCTCCACCCCTTGTTCAGACCCTACATCCTTATTTCAGTCTCATTGCATACTTTAGTTTAGTTCTTGATGTCCAATTGTTCAGTCTCTAATGTGGGATTCAGTCCATATGGAACTTAAGTTCAGTCCTCTTAGCAATAGATATCTTGTGCATATATGTAAGTTATATATATGAGTATAATATTAGTAGTAGACAAGAGTTTAGGTAATATATTCTATAGGTGATGTGGTAGTATATATATAGTATATATCTTGTGGTAGTATATATATATATATATATATATATATATATATATATATATATATATATATATATATATATATATACATGATTAATCTAGGTTTAATATATGGGTTGTTATCACTTATCACTAACCTTCATGGTCCAAATTAGCCAATACCCTATATATTGACTAATGAGACCAAGGTTGACCCTAGATATTGACCAATTGACCTGGTTTGACTAGTGTTGACCAAATTTGACTTCATTGACCTAGAAATAGCCTAGCAGTATATAGGCAACATATTTAAATCAATTGTTTAATCTAGAACACTCTGTAACCCTAAATTCTTATCATAGGTCATTGTGACTCCAGTTCGGATACCGATGCACATCTGTTGCTTAGGATATCAGGTGAGTACATTCTTTGTTAGTTTTCATCAAGATAGTATCTATATTGCCTACTCTAGACTACTTTACTTGATGCTGACACGTTGTTATCATGGACCAGTACTACATGGATCTTGTTATGAGATGTTATCCCCTCATCGGATGCATCGGATTTCATGTTCATGTACTTTATCATGTACATCGTGTACTCCTTTTATTCGTATTATTCATGTACATTCGTGTGCTCTCATGTACTCTCATGTTCTCACATGTGTTTTATGTATAAATAAGAATCATGTATGTAACGTGTCTTGATCAGATCCTTGTGTATTGATCGGGGTAGGGGAGTAAAAGTGGTTATGCCTTCATGTATAATCGAGTTACCATAGAGTAATATGTACAACCTA
>JANAVB010012706.1:0-55326 GCA_029216955.1 Iris pallida | reverse complement strand
TTAATGACTAGATTGATCAAGTAGTTCATTCTAAGGGAGATTTTCCCAGTTACAGGCGATCCCGTTATCCCGGCCACACCTGATGGACTTGTAGCCTGCCATCGAGTAAGGCACATTTCCAGTCCACTATCATGTGAGACTCACTCATGAAATAAGTACAAGGCACATTGTTATGTGTTGCACTCTAAGCCGTCTAATAATTCTAGATAACCTTGAAAATCAACCTTTCCTGGATAACCTGGATAGCTGCAGGGCCTGTGACTGCTGGAACATCTTATTGCATCTTGCTAGTAATTAGGCTTGTGATAACCCTAGCTAGTTATAAATATCAAGCCGTACTCATTGCTTGGCCATGATTGATTGGATGGAGTCCGGCCCAGTCTAGTCTTGTCCTGATCATGTACAAGATTGTTGCATGACCTGATTGCTTGTGCTTTACTTTATTGATAAATGGTGGAAAACTAAGTTCTGTTCAGATGGAGGGTTACAACCCCGGTCCTTGTTTGGTTTAAGGGTTGTAACTTGGTTATCTGAATAGTCCCATGGTTATCTTATCGTATATCATCATGAACTCCCATATCTCCAGTCTTTTATTTATAATTGTATTTTATGCTAATTGCTGGTTTTAGTTCTTAAGTGAAGCCTCCCTTGTGGCACTTGCTCTTTCTGGGGTCTGACCCAGCTGGTTTTGTATGGCCAAATTTCAGAGTAGGACCCGAGGATCTCTCAGCCGTCCAGCCAGATGGTGAACACTAGGTGCAACCCTGGCAACGCGTGGGTTTTATTTTGCTCTCTCACTCCATTGTAAAATATTCTTTTGAGGCGTTTAGCCGCCGAGCAAGTGTTAGCTCGTTTACAACTTTACTTACTGTCTGCCTACGGGCTGAAATATGATTGACAAATCCTAGGGTTGATCATGTATAACTTAAACTCTTTCTAGTCTTCGCATTTTGTAAGACTAGCTTCATGATCATCTGAATATGTAATGTATGGGACGCCTTACTTTGTATGTATGATGATCTACCATCTTGTTACATTTACTTGCTTGCTTGAGATTGAGACACTAGGCTTGTTCTTGACCTTAAGAGACAATTGGCTTGTAGTTAAACCCTTATGTATCTAGACAGCCATGACCGTATATCGAGGTGAAATTCACTTTAATATAAGTAGCTGGCTGTGTCTGTCCCCGCTCTCCAGTATTCTGGTTCCGGGGCGTGACAGAACGAGATAAAAGTAGATGAATAAAATGGTTAGAATGGGCTACTGGGGTGAATGATCACCTATGCTCAAAGCTTGATGCGCCCCACACGAACAGCTTCCAGGAACCAGCAAGTTCGACGGAGAACTTTAGAACACTCCGCTCTTCTGACTCCTCGGATGGCACAGACTCTTCTCTACAGAGGTCCTGGATGAAGCATTACAGGACGTGGTCGACAGCTTTTATCGTCACTTGAAAAGGGGGATAGAGGCTGCTGTGGAAAGAGGGATCTCTTTCGTCTTGGCCCGACAATGCGCCCAGGGTCAAATTGATATCCTTAAGGCCTTTCCCGGTAGGGCAGGGGTGGCTGCACTTCTAGAGGCGAAATTGCTGGAGACTGATCAGTTGGTGGCCCACCTTCATGTATTGTGGCAGGCTAATTTGCCTACTGCTATAGATCAGGAGCGCGGTTCCCTCATAGCTACTATAGGGAAGGCGAGGGCTGCTCGGGATAAAACCAGGCCGGCCATACTGAAGGACCTCCGCGATCTGTCTGATCGGTATGATCAATTGAGCCACGAGAGTAAAAATATTACGGCTCGGGAAGCGACTGCCTCCCGCGGGATCACTGATACGTAGGAGCAGATCCTTGAGCTTCAGAGGAAGTTAGCTTTCTTTGAGTCTGAGCATAAGGCTGCCCGTATTGACAGGGGGCTAATTATCCAGGAGGCGGACAGAGTTAATTAAGCTTCGGCTGACCTAGAAATTGCCTTGAAGAAGTTGTAAGACAACTGGCGGGCACTCATGGACTTGGATAATGGGGAGCGGTTGTCCCAGGAGGCTGAGCGTCGAGCTAGACAGCGGCTTGAGCGGGGGACCACCTTAGTGAAAAACCGCCTTTTGGAGTTGTGTAATGCCGAACCATAGTCGGCCTTTTTCTCATTTTGTTTCTGTTTTCATTTTCTTTTTTGAGAGGGACGTGGTCCCAAAACATGTAATGTTTTTTTTGCTTCCAAATAAAAGAATATGTTTTATTCCATCCTTTATTTGTACTGCCTGTTGTGTTTGTAGTGTTGTGGTGGTATTTGCCCCGAATGGGGGACTTGTTTGTGGACCTGTTACCCTTGGCATACCTTGGTTTTAGGTACGGATAACAAGTTTGATGGGGATACCTAGAATAATTCATGGCAAGGTGCTCATGGACGTTTCGGGTATCAGGAGAGAGAATGCCATGGAGTAGCTGGGCTCCCGGGGCATGATGAGGAATGGTGGGCCTGTACTAAGAAACTTAGCAAAGGACATTTGCGGGCCTATTATCCCTGGCGTACCCTGACTTAGGATACGGATAACAGGATGAAAAGGGAACCAACATATTTACTCAGAGGTAATAAGGACATGGCAAGTATGAGGGTTTTACCGTGGGGTCTTCCTACTCAGAGGTAATGAGGACATGGCAGGAGTGGACTCAACGGAGAATATTTGTGGACCTATTATCCTTGGCGTACTCCGGTTGTGGGTACGGATAATAAGTCGAAAGGGAATCAACATACTTACTCAGAGGTAATGAGGACATGACAAGCATGAAGGTTTCTTCGACGGAGCCTTCCTACTCAGAGGTAATGAGGACATGATAGGAGTGGGCTCAATGAAGGAGGGTACATAGAACGACTCAGAGGTATAAGGACATGGAATTTCTAGGTAAAGGGGTGATTTGTTTTTTGGCGGAAGTGAAACGACTCAGAGGTAATGAGGACATGGCCGTTTTGGAAATTTGTGTATCTGTTACCCTTTTTGTGCACTGGGAGTGCGGATAGTGGATCATGAGGGAGGATCTCTTTCAGGAAGAAAGTTCAGAGGTATGGTCATACATGACTTACTATCTGAAAAAGTGACCGGAATGTGAATTCAGGGGCACCTGCAGGTACATAACTCGATAATCTGGAAGATTGTGAGTTCAGCGGTACGGGAGGGTACATGACTCAATAATCTGGAATTTTGTGGATATGGGTTCAGCGGTACGGGAGGGTACATGACTCAATAATCTAGAATTTTGTGGGTATGAGTTCAGCGGTATCAACGGGTACATGACTCCATAATCTGGGATTGTGAATGTGAGTTCAGCGGTACCAGCGGGTACATAACTCAATAATCTGGGATGTTGTGGATATAAGTTCAGCGGCACTAGCGGGTACATAACTCAATAATCTGGGATGTTGTGGATGTGAGTTCAGTAGGACCAGCGGGTACATAACTCATAATCTGGAATGTGATACGAGTTCAACGGTACCGGCAGGTATATGACTCTATGATCTGGAAAATGTTGTTTAAACATAATATTCATGAACTTGCCGTTGACGGGCAACATGAGCAAGTCTCCATTTTGTTTTGCGAGGCGGTAGGTACCGTTGGAGAATACGGCCTCAATGATAAATGGGCCTTCCTATTTTGGCTGGAATTTGCTGGCGGTTTTGTGCGTCATGACCATCGGCCTCCGGACTGCCAGAACGAGATCGCCCACTTGGAATGTTCTGATTTTAACCTTCTTGTTGAAGGCTTCGGAGATGTGTGCTTGGTATAGCTCGATCCGTTGCTGAGCCAAGAGGCACTTTTCATCTAAGGCCTCCAACTCTTGTAGTCGGCGACGGTAGTTATCATTCGTCGTCAATTGGTAAGTAAGGGTGACGCGGAGCGAGGGTATTTGAGTCTCCAATGGGAGAACTACCTCACTTCCGTACACCAGGGAGAATGGTGTGTTCCCTATGGATGTTCGGACTGTGGTACGGTACGTCCATTAGCATTCACCAAGCTTCTCGTTCCAGTCGCGTTTGTTGGACGATACGAACTTCTTGAGAAGTTTGATGATTGTTTTGTTGAATGCTTCTGCCAACCCATTCGCTGCCGGATTGTATGGTGTTGAAGCAATATTCTGGATGCCGTGTTTGTCACAAAACCGATCGAAGGCGTGGCTTGCAAACTGCGGACCATTATCGTGGATGATCCTTCAGGGCAGTCCAAAGCGATAGATGACGTGATGCTTGAGGAAGCTGATCACGTTTGAAGTCTTTACTTCTGCAAGTGGAATAGCTTCCTCCCATTTGGAGAAGTAATCCGTGATTGCGAGTATGAAGCGATGTCCTCGGGAGGAAGGTGGAGTGATCGGACCGATAATATCCATTCCCCATGCTTCGAATGGCCAAGATGCCACTGTTGAATGTAGAAATTCGGATGGTTGGTAGATGAAGTCCGCGTGGACTTGGAAGGCTTTGTACTTTCTTGTATAGTCTATCGCATCTGCTACCATCGTGGGCCAGTAGTAGCCCATTCGACAAAGACGGTCTTGCAATTTAGGGCCAGGCTGATGGGCCCCGTAGACACCGTCATGAGCTTCGCGTACGGCTTCTTTGGCTTCTGCGTTTGATAGACACCGAAGCAATAGCCCATCGTAAGATCGCCGATACAACATTTTTGTCTCTGTATCGTAGAAGAATCTGAGAGAACGCCTTCTGATGGAAGTGGCTTCCTTTGGGTTCTCGGGGAGGATGTCGTAGACTACGAAATCTATGAATGGTTGTCTCCAATCTGGTGCTTCGTCGATCGTCTGTGCGGAGTAACTCGCCATGAATTGAACATTGTTCCTGGGACAGACCAGTTCGTAGCCTATCACATCAACCGAATGATGAGTATGATTCGGCACTGCTAGGGAAGCGGCAAGGCCTGCCAAGGCATCGGCTTCGATGTTTTGGAGTCTGGGAACGTGTTCGATGAAGAACCCCTCGAACGACGAGATGATGTTAATTGCTATTTGATGATAGGGGATCAGGTCTTCATGACGAACCTCGTACGAACCCTGGATCTGATTGACGATTAATTGTGAATCGCCGTATGCTTCAAGGTATTCTACCCCCAGTTCTCTTTCAAGTTGGAGGCCAATGACCAAAGCGTTGTACTCGGCCACATTGTTAGAGCAGGGTTCTGTGAGGGAGTAAGCGCGATTGATCACCAATCCGGAAGGAGAAACCAGTGCCACCCTGACTCCGACGACGATATTGCCCTTAGGTCCGGTCCTTGAGGCGCCGTCGAAGAACATCCGCCATATATCATCGTGAGAGGTTGCATGCGAGTCGACGACCTCATCTGGGATTCTTTCATATATTCTGGACGACTCCGAGCCTGGGTGGGCTGCTAAAAAGTCTGCCAGAGCTTGACCTTTAACAGCCTTTTGCAGGATGAAGATCATATGATAGAGGGACAGCAATATTGCCCATGTAGCGAGGCGAGAGCTGAGTGCCCCTGGTTTAGTCATGAGGACCCTGAGAGGGTTGACTCGTGAGATCACATGTATAGTTTGTCCTGTGACATAGTACCGTGTCTTTTGAATGGCGAACACCAGGGCGAGGCATTCTTTCTCTACGACGGTGTATCGGTGCTCTGGTCCAATCATCATTCAGCTGAGGTAATATATAGCTTGTTCATGGCCTGCATCGTTGCTTTGTGCTAGCAGAGCGCCGAGGGAATGCTCCATTGCTCGTACATAGAGCAGAAATGGTTTTCCAGCAACCGGGCCACCAGGACTGGAGGGTTCGACAAATATTCTTTGATGTTGTCGAAGGCACGTTAGTATTCTTCATCCCATACGAACGAGATGCCTTTCTTCATGAGATGGGTGAATGGCCGACATCGGAGAGGTTAGAAATGAACCTTCTGATGTAAGCTAGCCTCCCTTGGAGGCCTCAAAGTTCTTAGAGATTTTTTGGGAGACCCATCTCCATGATTGCCTTTGTCTTCTCAGGGTCTACATGGATACCCTGGGCGGTGATGATGAAACCCAAGAACTTTTCATTGGATATGCCCAAGAATGATTTTGTGGGATTCATCTTCAGGTTGTATGCTCGCATCAGGTCGAATACCGTCCTCAGATCCTGGAGATGGTCTCCCTTACAGCGACTCTTGACGGCGATGTCATCAACATAACACTCCACCGTCTTGCGTAAGTGGTCTCTGAAGATGATACTCATGGCTCTTTGATATGTGGTGCCAGCATTCTTTAAACCGAAAGGCATGACTGTGTAGCAGTATGTGCCAATCGGTGTTCGAAATGATGTATGCTTTTCGTCGTCAGGAGACATCTTGATTTGGTTGTACCCCGAGAAGCCATCAATGAATGATATGCGTTCGAAGCCGCATGTGTTGTCGATCATGATGTCTGTGATAGGGGGGGAATTCATCTTTGGGACATGCCTCGTTCAGATTGCGAAAGTCAATGCAGATTCGAATCTTTCTATTCTTCTTGAGGACCGGTACTATGTTGGCGACCCAGTCTGGATGTTGCTCTTCGCGTATGAAGCCGCTGGCTATCAGTTTGTTGACTTCGGCTTCGATCGCTTCTATGATGCCCGGGCGGAAGCGTCGCTGTTGTTATTTGACTGGCTTTGCCTCTGGCCGAATGTTGAGCTTGTGAAGGGCAACCTCGAGGATTAGTCCTGGCATGTCTTCGTAGCCTCAGGCGAACACATCAATATATTCTTTGACAAGTTCCAGCAGCGATTCTCGCTCTTTGTCTGTTAGGCTTTTACTGACGAAGTTTAGTTTTGCAGAAGATTCGCTGCCGAGATCTACTTGTATGACCTCGTATTCAGTAGGAGGTCTCTCTGTTCGAACCACTTTTTCTATTGTGCATCCAATTGTTGGGCCCACGGCTCTAACTCGAGGATTTCAGGAATGTCTTCGTCTTCTTCGTAAGCGTCAGCGAATGCCATGTTGACTGACAGGACTTGTCTGAATACGTCTCCGATGCTGGTATCCGAATCAGAAGTTAGTGACTCGGTTGAATGTGAATGCCAGTCGCATTCCTCGTCTGAACTTTCAGGGGTCGTTGCAGGCGTAACATACCCTAATCCACATCGGGTCTTATTGTAGTAGTCCCGTGGTTTGCCAGCCGGGACTGGTGGCTTTAAAGGTAAACGTCGCCCAGTGCCGTAGTTCAAGCCTGGCGTAGTCTCCAGATCATACCCATGTTTTTGCATGAGGTATTTGGATTGGGGGCTATAAAGATATAGAGGCAGTCTCCCGGCATCTGATTCAAGGTCGTCTTCTTCTATGGTGAAGGGCTGCGGGTCGTCCTTTCGGCCGAAGATGATTGGATGGTCCCCTCCCTCGATTATACGGTAAGCATCTTCCACGGGAGTAAGCTGGTTTGCGGTGTACACATTTGTCACTTGTGTGTGTAGGTGAGTGCCTATTCCGTGTTTTATAGCAAACATTGTACAAAGCTTATTAAGCTCAAGGTAGTTCAAAGATAGCCCTTTATTGATGAAGTAAGGTATCTTTTCTAGCTGGATTACATCATGCGGAGGAAACATCAGTGTGGGCAGCCACATACTTGGCTAGCTCCGGTTCCTCTTCGGCAACCTCCTGTATAAATGAAGACTGAGAGGACGACCTGGGCAGCTTGATCGTCAGAGGTTCAGCTAGTGGAGCCGATCGTGGAGTTGTTGGCAAACTAGCGACCCCCAGTTTGGTACCTGATGCTGGGCGGGGAGTTGTTGGCTCACTAGAAGCCCCAGACTTTATATCGGGGTGACGACTCTTCTTGGGAAGGCGTATTGTCATTGGCTTGTCGGAAGGATTGAGCTTCTCCATTTGTGGCTGGCCAACCCTACGCAGTCTGATTGTCAGTGGCTCCGTTGTGGGTCTCGATACTTGGCCGGACCTTGGCAGCCGGATTATCATTTGCTCTTCTTGTGCCGATAGACTGATTGCGTACTTACTCAGAGTGGCTGTAAGGGGTGCGGACTTGCCAGGTTTGCGAGCTTGGAGATGGATCGTCAGAGGTTTTCTGATCCTGTGGTTGTCTCGGTACGAGCTTGCACATCTCCTCCATCAAGGTGCCTCTTCGACTTTTTGTATAGGCAGGAGTCTGAGTAGTAGGTTTCGACCCCTTTGAAGGGATCGATATCGACAAATTCTGTCCTCACGAAGCTGTATTTATCGACATACTTGAAGTATTGGTGCAGCGTGGAAGGCACGATCATATAATCGTGTATCCAAGGGCGCCCCAAGAGGATGTTGTAAGAAGTGTATGCATCTATGACGTAACAGGTGACTTCCGACTGGAGATCGCCAATTTGGCACTTCAGACAAATCTTCCCAATCGGGTAGCTCCTGCCCGAATTGAAACTGCTGATGGCGGTGCTTGTTGGCGTCAGGCGATGCATAGGGATGCGGAGATGATGTAACAGACCCTTCGGGATGATGCTTATGGAAGAACCAGGATCAATGTGCATCCGATCCACCTTTACGTCGCCGATGTATCCAGTGTAATATAATGGGCGATCGTGCAGGTTGGTTTTGATGAGCATATCCTGTGGAGTGAAGACAATGTTGGGCATCGCTCCCGTGCAAGCACTGTCTTGGAGATTAGCAGGCAGATTTTCTCCCGTGAGGTTGACCTGCGCCAGATAGGCATCGACATTCTGGAGTGCATCGCTTAAAGCCGCGCGAACAACCTTTGAGAGTCTCAGGAGCTCGTATAATGACAATTTGGCCGGTTGTTGGCCAATTGTGCCAAGATGTCGAAGTTGTAGGGCCTTTCCAGCCCCTGCGGTATCTCTTTTCGGAGGGATTTGTCAAAGCGAGTCTCCTTCGGCCTAGGCTTGTCGGTCGTCGGAGGCTGAGAGGTCCCAAAGCGTCAGTTGTAGTGGGCTGATGATCTTCAGCCGAGTTATCAGCCACAGGTTGGGATTGTGCCCCAGACCGAGTGACGACGGCTGCGACTTCTTCGATATCTGCCAAGATTGTACGGCATGATCTGACTTTTCCACTCTTGCTCTTACGAATGGAAGATGGTGTGGACCGAGTCACTTTAGATACTAAGTCTGGATGGACCCACATGACCTCCCCTCGTGATGTGTGGAAGGGCACTAGACCACAGCTTGATCTCGGGAGGTAAGATTAGCAATCTCTATTGTCGCCAGAGGGATGGGGACCACACCGTCTTGAGTCTCTGTTGGAGGGAAGCGGCCAAATTGTACTGACACCATATTGGCTGCCACAGTTACCTCTTCGAAATCGATGGCCAAGCGTTCGAATCGATGAGATTTTGGATGTACCGTTTTAGTTGGTAGCAGTCGTGTGTAGCATAGTGGACGTAGCGGTGGTAATGGCAGTACTTCGAGTTCTCCATTTCTGTCGGCCGAGGTTCCCGTCTTGGTGGAGGGAGCTGAATTCTGTCTCCTTGTATGAGCATGTCTAAGATAGGCTTGACGTGGCCGTCTTCGAAGGAGTAGGTCACTTGTGGCCATTGCTTATCTGCCGATTTTGATTCGGGTTTCTGGACTGTGTCGGCCACCATAGCCTGCTTGCCCTTGTTGTCCCGATTGTTGGTGGAGCTACCCCCATTGTTGGTATTGGCGTTGGGACGCTTGCCCTTGTCCTCTCCCTATGAGATGTGCAATCCCAGTTGGCGAGCCTTCTTTAATCGTTCCTCGACGCTTGTGGCACTGATGATAAACGTCTTCCAGTCCTTGAATTGACTTTCGCCCATCCAGAGGCTGATTGTTGGAAGCAGTCTCTTTTGACAAATTTCAATTAAGGAGGAATCCGGATTACCGGATGGCAACTTCATGGCGGTTTGGCTGAACCGCTAAATATAGTTCCTTGTCAGCTCTTTCTCCCCTTGGACGACATCCATGAGGGTGGACATCGTGATGTCCTGTCCTACTTCGTAAAATCTCTCCAAGAACATGTGCTTAAAGCTGGCGACGGAGTGGATGAAGTTGTCCGGCAGGTTACGATACCAGTCGAAGGCGACTCCTTCCAATGCCCCGATGAATAATCGTATAAGGATGGCATCGTCATGGGGCAGATGGTCGGTGGTGACCTCGAAGTAAGTGATGTACCGACTTGCGGAGGTCTTGCCATCATAAGGATTGATATTGAACGGCTTATATCTTGGAGGAAAGGGGACATCCCTCCATGCTGCAGGGTATGGTTGCCGTATTCTGAGGTCTTGTGAGGTTTCTCGAGCGTGAAACATGGCTCGGAGCTCCTGGACCTCTTTTCTTACTTTTCTGGCCTCATCCACAGCGGTGGGGTCGTCACTTCAAGAGGATTGTTGCCCGGGTTCGGTGCCGCTGAGTTTGAGTCTGCATTGATCGCAGGACCCCGCTTATTTGGCCAGGCATCCCTCCTTGGAGAGTTGGAAGGGCCGCTTTGATCTCGTCTACAGACTTTACCAAGGCATGTAGTATGGCCTCCAGAGTGTCAATGCGTTGGCGATCACTGGAACCACCTTGGTTGCTGTCCGTCATGAACAGTCTTTACATGAGGAGAGATGGACAGAACGATGGAGGACGTGCCCTCCGAATCATACCCCTGCAGCGAGAAGTCATCGGGGTATGTGGGAATGTTCTCCTCTGGTTCGTACTCAGAAGGGATAGTACCCCCAACTTCAGAGTTTGCTTCATCTTGGGAGTCGTGGACGTCCTCGGGACGTCGGCCCTTGCTGTATCTGATGGGAGAGTTGTTTCCTCGGCTCATCTCCTTGGAACATCGGATTATCGTGGATGCTCAGAGGAGTGCTACCCCCAGTTCCAGCAACCCCCAGGGGTGTGGACGATGAATCTCCAACTGTAGCAGATTTCGTCTTTGAACGGGTACCTTGGAAAACTCCGGTGGTGGGCACCCGTTTAGACGATAGTCTTTTAGTCATAGTTGTTGAAATCTTCGGGCTAGGAGCATTGGCCTTCTTCCCTCTCCCATCGGCGGGGATTTTCTTAGCAGAGTTGCAGGAGGCGACGGAAGTGCCTCGTCTTCTGAACATATTTGTTGCAGTCTTTGGAAGACGGACTGCCGGTCTTCTCGTACAGTCGCGTTATTGCAACAGCAGTTGACGATGACTTGGGTGCAGTGACGTCCGTGGGAGGACTCTTTACACCCCGAGGCACCTTCTCTTTCTTTGCGTTTGTGGAGGATGGCCTCACGCAAGTCAGATGGGTCCGGATCGACCATGTTTGCTCCCTGGATTTTGGAAGACTTTTGGAAACCTCTCTGTCCGTTTGCCGCCGGGGGCTAGACTCGAGTGGTTCTGCACAACCTCCCATCAGAGGCCCATATAACAGTATATGGGATGCTCGGAGGGTCAGAGGTCGGATCAGCGGTCCGAGCTTGCCAAGCTCGTGCTGCCCTAGACTTCTTCACTCTAGTGCGTGGGGGCACATAGTAGGAATAGTCTAAGTGGTACTGGAGAGAGTCAGACATGTCTTCTAGGGAGAACAAGAGATCAAGACCATAGGAGAGGCGGTCGAAGACAGAGCCGCGTGGAGCAGGCGTCATGCGGCTGGAATCAATAACCTTCATGCGGCTGGCAGTCGTAGCCGCATAGGTCTTCTCCTTGCGGCTGAAAATCCTGGCCGCATGAGTGTTCTCCATACGGCTGGAAATCCTGGCCGCATGAGTATTATGCAATTGGCTAGCAGTCTCAGCCGCATGGTCATCATCCATGCGGCCGGCAATCTTGGCCGCATGAGTCTTCGTTTTGCAGCTAGTACCCTTGTTCGGTTTCTTCCTGGAGCACATAGAATCGCTCTTTGCCCCTGCAAGTCCAGCATCGTAGTGCTTTCCTCTGCCGGACTTGGGGACAGTAGAGTCCTCTATGGCTCGAAGTGGGGCCGCACGAGAGTCGCCTTCGCCGTCTTGGGCAGCAGAGAGTACTCCGTCCAGAGCTTGGGAAGGCAAATAACTTTGGTCTCCACTCGCTGCGAGGTTTCTTTGTGCGAGTTCGCTTCTGGACCGGGCCAGCGCTTCCTTCAGAGAGCATTTCTTTAAACTCCTGTTGGTCGAAGCGGACGACCATCTTCTGCTGTGTGGAGACAAGTTTGGCTGCATCCGATTGCGTCACCAACTCCTCAGCTATGGAGAAGTTTGTCCCCAGCAGAGTCGCCAGTGTTTGCCATTGATTGTAAAAGTACAGAACAATTATCGGAGGACTGAACTTTAGACTCACAATACAAACTCGCTTGTACAAAGAAAGCCTAGGGACGAAAACCTAGGTACAGCAATCTAAGTACAATTGTTTATTTTAGATTCTGGGGGTGACGATAGAGGCTCGAAAAAGCGACGGCAGCTCTGCCTTACTCCTTGGATGATCGGTTGCAGCCTTGGCTCTGTAGAAGAACTGCTTGGCGTTGATGAAGAAATGCTCTCTTTATTCTCTCTGGATCCGAGGGGGGGTGTGCTCTCTGCTCTCTACTCTCCGCTCTTCTATTCTGTCTCTGTGTCTTCTCTCTGTCTCTCTCTCTGTGTGTGTGTTTTGCAAGGGAATGGCACCTTGCTATTTATAAGAGTGGGGGGTATCATTAGGGTTTGTAATGATTACCCATTCTCAAAAGTCGGTGGTTAAGGATCAATGAATCTGGGCCGTTCATAATAGATTTGAGCAATTAATCTGATTGTATCAAATCTCTGTGGGCAATTAATGATGATTGCCATAAATCCTCATGATTTATTATGCCAAGCTCGGATCTTCTGCCACGTATTCAATTTGATTGATTGTAAATGATCTGATTTGATCCCAATATTTTATTGGGATTTGTTGATGGATTTCGGTCGATTTAATGCCACGTGTCCCATTATCATGCCACGTGTCTTAACCGCGAGCCACTTAAAAAAATCTGAGCCGCATGAGGACTGCTCCCCATTGAGCCGTATAGGGCTGGCCACGTGTCAAGGCTGCTTGGGAGTAGCCCCTGAACATTTGAACCGCATGATGGTGATCTGAGCCGCATGAGCGTAGGTGACCGCATGATAGGTGCTTTCTTCGTGATCCGCATGGAGATAGTCCCCGTGAGCCGCATGGAGATAGCCTCTGCTTGAGCCGCATGGGGTAGTTCTTAGGAGCCGTATGGGATAGCTTCGGCCTGAGCCGCATGGTTGGCCTTTGTCTGAGCCGCATGCGACTATCCACGTGTCAAGGTCGCATAAAGGTCTTTTGGGTTTCGGGGGATTGTGTCAGAGATCTCCTTCGTTTCCCTAGGAGTCTGCCATTATGACAGGGTCATTATTGCATCTTTCTGTCATTGGTCAGAGCTGTCAGCCGTCAAGGCATTAAATGCAGAACAAGACAAAGGGAAGAGCTGTTAAGGGCCACGTGGCTCCTCTCTGTGTCACATGGGACTATTCGAGCCGCATAGACGCTTGAGCCGCATGGGTTCCTGAGCCGCATGAGCTCTTTGAGCTGCATGTGGATCCTTGGCCGCATGGATCTTTCTTTATTCTTTTCTATGCTTCTACAATGTCCAAAAGATGGGAGAATCCGCTACTCATCAGCAACACATAGCTTGGTCAGCTTGGCAGCACCACGCTTTCGTCGAAGGAGGTCATATTTTAATATTGAGCAAGCAAACAAGGCCGTTGAACTTTCGAGAAGCTACACAGAGGAGGGCAAATATAGCATGCTAAAACATCTACAAATGGTAATCTCCTTTCATCCATATGGCGGACGTCGTGGGCCCATTTCTTCAAGAGACCATACCTTCAAGACAACATCTCTAGTGTTGCTTTTGCCTACTTGAAGAACCATGAAAGCAGAACTTTCACGGTAATGCCCAACTACCGTTCGACCCCTCGATGTATAAAGGTTCTTCCTACCATCTGAGGAAAACCCTTCCAAAACACGAAGAGTCCTGAGCTCTCTGATGTGGGTGTCAAGTGTCGCATCTTCACCATGCCCAGAATCGTCGATACCGACCCTGGAGAAATTTGCTAGCCAGATCCCTATAGAATATGAAAAGGGGCAGAAAGACAGTTAGACTTAGAAAACCACAGGAAAAACTATGTTCTGAAGGTCTTCTATGCGGCCAAAAGGCTATACGTCCAAAGGGATATGCGCCCAAAATAAGACATGTGGGCGCATAACACACGGACAGTACGTGAGCGCATAACGTGCCACAGCTTAAAAGGGCGCATAATATGGCAACACGTGGGCGCATAGCACACCACAGTATTGGCGCATGACTTCTGTGGGTGCATAGTAATGCTCACAGAAGTATGTTGCCTTAGGCGCAAGTTCCCAGGTAGAAGAGAAGTCCGAGCGTCGCAAATTAACGTTCGAGACTTTGTTTTTTGAAGCATGCCCTCACCCAAAATCGGGTCCTGGACTGCCGAAGACTCTGCCGCAGGAGGAGAGCCACTCGACGCAGCCTCCTTGCCCTTCGCAGATCTTTTGGCGACCTTGGGAGACATGGTTCTCAAAGAAAGAAGACGAAGAGTTTTCTGAAAAAATTCAAAGAGAAAAGAATAATGAACTTTCTCTCTCCTCCAGGGTCTATTTATAGGCACGGGCCACTTTCTATGCGCCTACCTGCTGTATGCGCCCATTGTGTTGTTTGTGCCCACTACAGCCTATGTGCCCACATAAAAGATCAGCTCTCTGGATACTATGCGAATGTCCCTTGCTGACGTGGACAACGTATGAATCATGGACCGCTTCAAATTCTGTTCCAATGAATCTGTCAGTTCGGATTTCGAAGAAAATCTCAACAGTCGTATCTCTCTGATAGGCTGGACAAACACTATGCGCTCGAGGAGAGAGCTGTGCTATGCACCTATTGCCTCGCGAGAAGATGATCCATGCTTCTTTCAAAGTATTTTGAATTTGTTCAAGTATCGAAAACTTTGAAGGGGGTCTTGTAGAAGCATGAAAAAATTTTAGCAAATGAAGCCCCATGCGCCCAAGTCAGTCTAGCTCCATGCGCCCAAGTCAATGTAGCTCCATACGCCCAAGTCAGTGTAGCTCCATGCGTCCAGTCAGTGTAGCTCCAAGCGCCCAGTCAAGTGTAGCTCCATGCGTCCAGTCAGTGAAGCTTCATGCGCCCAAGACTAGCTCCTCCGAAAGGAGGTCGCACAGCCTGAGACATGGCTATGCACCCAAGCCTGACCCAGTCAAAGCCATGATCAAAATGTGCACCAAAGCACACGGCCACGTCAATCTCCACGAGCAGTCGTACACCGAAGCATGCAACCACGTCAACACCACGACCAACCCACGATCTCGCAGCTTGTATGCGCCTACATCTTATGCGCCCAAAGCAGATATATGCGCCCACATAAAAACTTACGTGTTTCCTCATGTGGGCACCTAACATCATTCCAGCTCAAGAACGACTATAAAAGTGGGGCCTCATCCCTCTTCAAAAGATAGAACAGAGAGCATTTTCAAGAGCCAAATTGCTGCACTTTTTGCCAGTGAGGCAAGATTTAGCAATTTTCATAGGTTTTCTCCCACTTTTGTAATCGGAGTGTCAACGGAGTAAAGGAGCAACTGCCGCTCGATCTCCATAGTCCCATTCTCCAGAATTCTTTTTTGTACTCGGGGATCCTTAATGCAGGATCTCTCAGGCATAATCGATTAGTGGTTCCTTGCGCCAATAAAAAAAGACAGCATTTTCTTCTTCTGTTTTATGTGTGTCCACACACGCTCCCTAGACAAAATTCCTGCTGTCTCCAGAATGGCCTCAGTATCCTGAAACTACGCATTGGACACAATCACATCCTCTGTACTATAGTACGGGTATAAAGACGCCTGAAGCTGCTCGCAGAATTGTAGATATGAGCTTCATCCCTCTCCAAGGCTGTCTGCACTGACTGGTGAGAACGTCACCCTGACGCTCCTACATCGTCGTGAAGCCCCTGAGAACACCTACCAGCTTAAGAACAAGATTCTCTGGTTGCTCTTGCAGGACTGATTCTGCTGGCTGATCAGGCTGAACTGATACCTGTGCCCTCGGGTTAACTCTGAATGCTGCCCCTGATGCTGGGACTGATCCTCCATAACTAGCCTAACAGAAGATTGTTGATCTGCCATCGACAGAACCCAAACAAGATTATTATAAGGATTGAAAATAGTGCTTCTGAAAGTTAGAGGACACAATTATCAAATCGAAGGAACAGGAAAGATCAACGATCAATACAGACATCAGGTCAAAGGATCAGAAATATAGAATAATATGAAGGATATCAATAAAGAAGACTTATGCCTGAGATATCTAAATATCAGTAACCCCCACATATCTATTGAATTAGACCTGCATGGGCTACCACTAAAACCTATGTCACGCCCCAGAACCAATATACTGACAAGCAGGGGCAGACCATGCCAGCTACGTATACCAAAGTACTCTAGTACCCCAAAATAACGTATAAGCTATATAGTCATGGGGTTACTACGACAATCCAACAGTCAATCCTAGGTCAAGCAATCCTAGATATCTCAATCACATACAAATATGCAAAGTACAAGAAGTATGATCATCAGACATAAAATAGTAAAGCGTCCCAAACTATATATACATGGATGATCATGAAGCTAGTAATACAAAGTGAAGAACTAGCAAGAGTAATAGTCATACATGATAAGCTCTAGCTATAGTCTAGAAGAACACAAATCATGTTTAGGCCCGTAGGCTAAATGTCAAGATCCAAAACACGAGCTAAACACTTGCTCAGAGGCTAAACGCCACAAAAGAATAATGTACATAACTAGCAGAAAAATGATATAGGAAACCCACTAAGATACTCTGGTGCTCCGGTTGGTCACCGTTGAGTAGATGGTACGGAAGATCCTTCGGGCTCCTCTATCAGATCTGGCCAAGCAAAACTAGTGGAGTTAGACCCCCAATAGCAAGTACCACAAATGAAGCCAAACTGTGAACTAAAACTTGTAATAACTTATATAGCAACGGATATAGACAGAAATAAGTAAATGCAGATCAAGACTCGTGCACTACCAATGCACCTATCCCGAGAATAGAAAAGACAATAAGCAAAGCAACATGGAGCATCAAGTAATTAATATGTGACATAATGTAAACAATAGACATATGAATTAAACGGAAGCATGAGAACATGTGACAAAAACTGAACAATATAAGAGAAATGGTACATATGAGCATGTAAGATAACTGGGACATGTGAGCATGTTAGATAACTGGGACATATGAGCATATTAGATAACTGAGACATGTGAGCATGTTAGATAACTTGGACATGTGAGCATGTTATATAACTGAGACATGTGAGTATGTAAGAACTATATATAACGACAAATTATAAGATAACTTAGGAACTATTTTGGAACCCAAGTTACAACTCGTAAACCAAACAAGGACCGGGGTTGTAAACCTTCTCCTGAACAGAACTTAGTCTCTAACCATTTATCGACAAAAGTAAAGCATAAACAATGAAAGTACTAAAATAAACAAATCCGGGCACTGCTTAGACAAAAATAGACTAGACTGGACTCTCTACAACAATCACGGCCAATCAATGAGTACGACTTTATATATAGCTAACTAGGGTTATCACAATCCTAATTACTAACAAATGTAAGTTTGAGAAATCCAATCTAGTTACCTGCCCTGCAGACAACCCGACTTATCCAGGCCATAAGAAAAAAAGGTAATGGTAGATAATCATCCGGGAGACAAATGTGTCCTAAGAACTAATAGTAGGTACGACGCCTGGGAGACAAATGTACCCTAAGACATATAACAGTGGGTACATCGCCCAAGAGACAAATGTACCCTAAGTGTAGTTGCATGTATGATATATCGTTCGGAAGACAAATGTGTCCTATAGACATATGAAAGGTGCAATATTCGATGGTGCGCTGGAAGGGTGCTCATCATGACAGATAGCTCCAAATCCATCATGTAAGGGCCGAAACAAAGGTCTTGCAAGCAACCGAAAAACTCTCCCGTCCTAATACATCTAGGTAATTAAGCTAGTTGTTTAGTCCTTAACATTTTTATTTAGGATTTCGGGTGTGTCATTCCATATAATCCATCCTAGACATGATATGCAAGACTACACAATACAAGAAAGTGCACTATAACAAGCCACAACAAAAAATATAATAAGCTAGAAGCTAGAAGTGCGCTACGATGAGCCACTATAAAGAAATAAGGAATGCGCCATGACATGCCACTATCATGTAAGCGATGAAAGACATGTACAAGAGTGTACCACGACGGGTCACTATCTAGTAAGCAAAGAAGACATATGACATGAGCGTGCCACGACGGGCCACTATCTAGGAAGCGAAGAAGGCATGTAAGAAGAGTGCGCTACGACGGGCCACAACAAAGAAATACTAGACATGGCATAGACTATAAAGTACAATAAATATGGGAAGGCATGTAAATATATATCATAGAATATAAGAAAGAATCGATAGAAAAGACATATCATAGCATGTGAAAAGGAATAAATAAAAGCAAGTACATGACATAGAACAATAATTGAACATGTGGTAGTGTCAAGTGTATATAGGGTGTACAATCATTCTTTAACTATATAAGATCATCTAATCATGTTAAGTATTCATTACAGTCAAAAAGAATCTCAAAAGGGACAAAAATGGGCAAACATGGCCTAAAACAGTAAAAACAACTAAAATTAGTATACTGGCAGTATACTATGGTATACCGGCGGTATTTCGGCCAAAGACGGCCATTTTCTGGTTCAAATTTGGAATTCTGTCGGTAAGCATCAGTATTCCGGCGGAATTCCAATTTTTCAGACAACAAATTTTTTAGAATTTTGCCAAAATTTGTTTCGGCCATAAACTTTATATTGAAATGAAATTTAGATTTTCAAAATTTAAAATCGCATAGAATTAAAATCTCTACAACATGGAGGTATAAGTTTTCATAAATTAAAACATTTGATAGATCAATACATCAAAATACTCTAAAAATAGGTTCTCGGGATACAGAAATGGGTTTCGATATCCACCAAACTCAAAATCCATGGTATACAAACTAGGTGAGGGCCTCATATATGTATATGACCAAGATCCATGATGGTAACACTAGTATCACTCTTGATACCGAGTTTTCTACTAAGTTAATATTGAATTTTAAATAAAAATCAAATACTAGTTCTAACCAAATTTAGAAACATGCATATAGACAAGAATCACAAGGAAAACATTTTTATCAAAATGAGTTCAGGACCATTCTAAGCATTTAATACTAAGGAAAAAATTGACAACAAAATAATATTGTTCAAGAATTTGGTAAGATGTACTTGCCTAGGTTAAGCTCCAAGCCTAATCTTCTACTCATTCTCCTAGGGGGTTAGACACCACACCCAAGGCCTCAAGGACAAGCTCTTAGCAAGCTCTAAAGGGAAGAGAAGAGAAGAAGAAATGAAGAGAGAGTGAAAAGAATGAAAAGAAAGAGGAGAGAGAAAGTGAAAGGGTATATATAGAAGGGGAAATTAATCGTGATCGTTAGATCATGATCCGCGTCACGATCTAAATCGATCCTAACCGTTCAAAAGAAAATCAAGTATCCATTGGGTAATTGAATGCATCTACACTATTCACGAAAATATCTAAATACTATTCATCAAAATATCGAAAATACTATTCACAAAAATATTGGAAATACTATTCATGAAAATATCGGGAAATAAAAAATATCTAGAAGTGAAAAATATCCCCCGGGCAGTATACCATCGGTATACACCGGTACACCGATGGTATGCCGATCAAGGAGAAAATATATAATTTGGGAAAATTTTAAAGCGTTTCGAAAACCAAAAAATTATGAAATACACTACAAAATACGTATCCGTATATAAATACCGATACTATGAGACCAATCTCACAGTTGTTTACTCGTTTTCTCGATATTACTAATCCTTTATAGTCTATTGGTAAGGATTATAACAATCACGAGAAGATTAGGAAGGTTCTGCGGGCTCTAACCAAGAATTGGAACCCGAAGGCCACTGAGATCATAGAAGGAAATGACCTCACCATGATGACTTTGGAGACACTAATGGGCAAACTCATGACCCATGAGCTGGACTTGCAAGAATTTGAAGAAGCAACTCCCAAAGAGAAATCTATTGCCTTCAAAGCACAAGCCCGAAGAGTCTCATGCAATGACTCAGATAAAGAATCATCTGATGATGATGAATAGGCCGTACTGGTCAGAAATTTTAGAAAGTTCTTAAAGTTTGAGAGATCAAACCAAAAAAAGAAGGACATCTATAAAAGCAACAAAGAAGAAACAATCTACTTCGGATGTAAGAAGTCAGGGCACATAAAGAAGGACTGTCCATTGTCAAAGAAGAGCAGTCCGTACGACCGATCAAGATTGAGCAGAAAGGCTAAAACTGGTCGAAAGTACGCTAATATAAGCATCTGGCACGAAAGTAAGGCCAGTGAATCAGAGGAGGAGGACAGACCTAGTAGCACTGCAAATGTCTGTCTGATAGCTTTCGATAAGGTATCTTCGTACCCTCTGTACGATGATTTTACTTTCGATTAACTAAAAAAATACCTTTAGCGAACTACTTGAAGAACACAAAAATAAGTTGAACAACACATGCAATCTCGCAAAGAGATTAAGGTACACACAGCCGAAGTAGCTAGACCATCTAAACTTATTAAAGTTATTAAAGAGACGTCTACTACCAGCAACACAAAAGTGAAAGCTAACCTTAAAGTAGACTATCATGAGTCTATCATTATCATAAAAAGAAAGACAGAGACTATATGAAGGTATAAGAACTTGACGACATAGAGAAGAAGACACTTTGTCACTAAGCAAAGATTTATATATATGACTGCCAATTATGAGGAGTCTTGTGCAATCTCAAAAAGTTAGAGATTAAGATAGGCAAAAAGGTCATCCCTGTTACATGACCTAAGGTTAGTCCTAACACAAAGCATACATCACAAAAGACTAAACCAAAGAAAGCACCTATGTAACATGTTTCTCACACTTATGCTTTTACTTACAGGTTTCTAAGAAAGACACATAAGAAAGCTTGTTGACACGTGCAAATATCATAATTTTGTAGAGCTAGAAAGCTTGTTGACACTAACATACTTAGAGTTCTAAGACTAATCAAAATGGACCCTTGAAAAAATGGGAACCAAAGGTTCATCTACTCGTTTTATAGGTGGACCCTTAACCCTCTCATGTCAGAAGTAAGTGGATACCCGATAGCGGATGTTCACGGCACATGACGGGTGATGCATCTTTATTCGCTACGCTATCTTTGAAGAAGGTAGAATATGTTTCCTTCGACAACAATCTGAGAGGTGATATTATCGAAAATGATACTGTTGGTATGTCTTCCTATCTGAAAATAAAAGACATTTATCTAGTCACGGAGTTGAAACATAACATACTAAGCATAAGTCATTTGACAGATAATGGTTATGGCATCAACTTTGTGAAAGACAAATGCTCTATTTATGAAATGTCTACCATAAATCCCATATATAAAAGGATCAGGGAAGATAATATCTATGTTTTCTTTCTAAAACGTACTAATAATGCAGGAAAGTGCCTAGTAGCCAATCAAGATGAAAGCTGGCTATGACACATGAGGCTAGGACATGGAAATATAGATACTCTCTCCAGGCTATGCTCCAAAAAGCTGGTAAAAGGACTCCCAAATTTTACATTCAAGAGAGATATGGTATGTGCTGACCATGAAAAGAATAAAGCAACTAGGTTTTCCTTTAAATCCATCAACTTTGTAAGTAATTCTAGACCCTTGCAGTTGATTCATATGGATTTGTTTGGTCCTAGTAGAGTCGCCAGTCCTGGTGGTAAACTCTATACTTTTGTTATAGTCGACGATTTCTCTCGCTATACATGGGTTTTCTTTTTATCAAACGAAAGTGATACCATTTTTAAAATTTAAGTATTTTATAAAAAGGTACAAAACAAAAAAGTCTTCATGATTACTCGAATTCGAAGTGATCATGGTGGCAAATTCGTAAATACTGATTTCAAAAAAATTTGTGGTAATAGTAGATATTGTCATGAGTTTTTTTGTCCTAGAACTCCTCAACGGAATGGTATTGTGGAGCGAAAGAATCGTACTATAAGAGAAATGGCTAGAGTTATGCTGAATCATCATAATCTTCCAAAATATTTTCGGGAGAAGCTGTTAGTACAAGCTATCATATTTTAAATAGGGTGTTAATTCAACCTATCTCGAAGAAAAGCCTTTATAAATTATGGTTTGTAAGGATTCCAAACATTTCCTAGTTTAAGGTTTTTGATTGTCGCTGTTTTATCCTAAACACCAAGGACAACTTGGGTAACTTTGACTCGAAGACAGACAAAGGAATATTTCTTGGGTATGCTGCCAAGAGTAATGGATATAGGATTTTTTAATAAAAGGTCTATGATTGTTGAAGAATCGATTAATGTTACTTTTGATGAGCTCAATAGTCAGAGATCTAGCGACAGTGACGATGAGGATGTGCAAAACAAAACCAAGGTACCAGAAGATACTGCTACCAATTATAGGTATCTGGAAAGTCTACCAAAGAGAATAAAGTTCATGCCAGACCCTCTAGAGACACTCGTAATAGGTGATGTACCAAAGGCGTAAGTACACTTTCTTCTACTAAAGATATAGCAGCAAATATAGCATTTATTTTTCAAGTAGAACCTAAGACTGTAGCAAATACTTTTAATAATGAATTTTGGATTGATGCCATACAAGAGGAACTTAATCAATTTGAGAGAAATCAAATTTGGGAACTTGTTTCTAAACCTATTGGTCAATCGATAATTGGTACCAAATAGGTGTTTCGAAATAAACTTAGTGAGGATGGACAAGTTCTACGCAACAAAGCACGTCTAGTGGCACAAGGTTATAGTCAAGAAGAAGGGATTGATTATGACGAGACATATGCTCATGTTGCTAGACTAGAAGCCATTCGCATGTTTTGTGAATTTGCATGTTTTTATAATTTTAAACTTTTTTAAATTGACGTGAAAAGTGCATTTTTGAACGAATTTTTGAAGGAAACAGTTTTTGTGAAATAGTCCCCTGGTTTTGAAGATTTTCAAAAACTCGATCACGTTTTCAAGCTTAGAAAAGCTCTCTATAGACTCAAATATGTACCACGTGCTTGGTATGAACGCCTTAGTGCTTTCCTACTTGAAAATAATTTTTTAAAAGGAAGAGTTTACACAACCTTATTTATCAAATTCTCAACTGATAGTATTTTACTTGTGCAAATTTATGTTGATGACATTATTTTTGGTTCTACTAACGAAAAACTCTATCAAGATTTTGCTAAGTGTATAAAAAATATGTTTGAGATGAGTATGATGGGAGAGATCAACTACTTCCTAGGACTCCACATGAAACAACACTCATATGAAACATTCATCAATCAAGCCAAGTATACGAAGGATTTACTGAAGAAGTATGACTTTGACAACGTAAAGCCTATCGGCACGCCAATGGCTACATCAACACGGCTTAACATTGATGAAAGTGGCAAACCAGTCGTCCAGTATAAGTATCAAGATATGATTTGTAGTTTACTTTACTTAACTACTAGTCGCCCTGATGTTATGTTTATCATTTTTATTTGTGCACGATATCAAGCTAATCCTATATGCACAGTTAAGCGTATCTTTCGATATCTTAAAAAAACTTCTACAGTTGGCTTATGGTATCCCAAGACAACATCTTTTGACCTAATCGTTTACTCAGATGCTGATTTTGCTAGATGCAAAGTAAACTATAAATATTCCAGCGGTACGTGTCATTTCCCAGGATAAACTTTAGTCTCTTAGTTTAGCAAGAAGCAAAACTCTGTAGCACTTTCAATAACTGAGGCTGAGTATATCGTCGCAAGACGTTGTTTTGCTCAAATTTTGTTGATGAAGCAAACCCTAGAAGACTATAATTTGCACTACACAAAGATTCCTATTTAATGTGATAATACAAGCAGAATCAACTTGATTAAGAATCTAGTATGTCACTCACGCACAAAGCACATAGAAATACGACATTATTTCTTACGTGATCACCAACAACACGAGGACATATGTTTAGAATTTGTTGACATAGATCATCAATTAGCAGATATTTTCACAAAACTGCTAGCTGAAGATCGATTCAATTATCTGCGTCGAGAGTTAGGTATACTTGAATTTTCAGAGTCATAATGAGTTATGATTAATAAAAACGCTTAAAACTTGATATTTCAAGATTTATTAATTAAAATTATTTTGGGTACAAGCCGAAAGGGCCCTTCTGTCATACAGGCGTAAATAGCCTGAAGCGACATGGTGCATTAGTCTTCGGACTATCGCTAGCTGGGATCCGGCCCCTACAGCTAACCCAAAGTGATGAATATTAACTAACTTGAAGAGTTAAAAGTTATCAAGCTATTCTTATAATTCATTACTCATAAATGAACTGAAAATAGAGTGGTCGAACTCGGACCGAACTTGGATTGAGTTCTGACCGAGTTCGAGCTAAACTTTGTAGGGTCTTTTTCATTTAAACAATAACTTTTAGCCGAACCTACCTCTTCTGTTCCTTCTTCTTCCTCCACACAACTGCCCAAAAATTGCAAAACCCTAACCCTACCTTTAGGAAAACCCTATTTCCAAGCGTCCAAACCCATTTTCTCGGATCTTGTGACTCTACACAGACGTTCTCCATTCTTTTCATTCTCTATTTTGAGGTATATCTCTCCTTTCTCCTTATTTCAATTTCTATGGCTCCCAAGCTTTTCAATAAAAAAAATGATACTACGACATCATCCTCCACTCGGAGTATGAACCCGTCAACCTGTTTAGTCCCGTTCGTCCCGACGACGAAGATAATTTTAACACCAACTGATTTTCTGCCTTGGAAAATTTCTTAATCTTGGTTTAACCAATTTCGATACTGGAACATTTGCCCAGGACAATCGATAAATTTTACTATCTTTTCGAACTATGCATCTATTTTTTGAAAACTTAGGCCTCCAAGACTTTTTTGAGACTTCGAGTGATATTTATGATAATTTTGTTCAGATGTTCTATTGTAATATGTAAGAGGCAAACAACAATATTTATTCTTGTGTTAGTGGAAAAGAACTTGAGTTTAACTCGATTGACTTGAGTGAGTACTTCCATATGCCTGAAAACGACGAAGCTCTAGTCGAGATTGACAATGTTTAATTCCCTCTTGACATGTCCCTTGAGTCCCTTAAGGTAGTGATTTGTCATCCGGGTCTGGTTTCTCGGTCTCGTTTGTTCATACGCCACCTGAACCAGACCTTTTTTGAACTCCATCATATTTTTTACTATGCCTTGTTGCCTAAGATGTAATCTATTGATGAGGTTACCTTCTTAGAGATATCGACCATTGTAGGAACGAAGTCGTAAAGTAGAATACTCTAGGCGGTGAATAGAGTAATGCAGCAAAAAATTGCTAATTAAAAACTTGTTAGCAGTAAGATCACATAATTAAATCAATAATCACAAAACAATAACTGTAAAAGAAATGAGATCAGAAGGCAAACGCAAACACATCGATGTATAATGGTTTTCCTCTTGTGAGGACTAGTCCAGTCGGAAGAACTCTAGCTTCCAGTTGAATCCACTATTGAAAAATCTCGCAAGTTTGCATACGAAGTCCTTGCAACTTCTACAGACGCGAGCTTTGATGCGAAGAACTCGACTAACTTCAATTTTGAAGAGTCTTTCTTCAATCAAGCCTCTGATTACAATTTCTCTGAAATCTTCTAGACCGTACCGTACCGACAAATTGACTAGAGAATTGTAACTGGCTTGGGATTTAAAAATGAAAGCTTTTTAGAACCCTTTGGAAAAAAAAATATAAGCTTAGAAGAGAATAGATGAAAGTGAATGAGTGATTTGAAATGATCAGAATTCTTCTCTAATTATAGTTTTTCCAAAGGCATATCTCTGGCAGAATTCGGGAATAATTCAGACAGAACTCCATGTAACAATCCGCAATTGAAGGGAGACCAAGTTTTTTAAACGTTCTGAAATCAAACGGTCTCTAACCGAACTCTGTCCTAACTCGGGCCGAGTTCTGTCAGGGTTGGTCAGGGTTTTCCAAAAGTGATTTTTGGGCTTTTTAAAATCCTTCAAAAGCTTTTGTAAATAAGGCATGTTTTTCAAAAACATAGGTCATTCACTACCAAAATACAGGCAAATAGCTACTGAAAATTAGCGACGGCGTAATCAGTCGCCAATTAGAGACCGACTAGCGACTTATGGGCGACGAATTTTTTTACTTAAATTTTTTATAAGTTTTGTAAGCCCACTTTCTGAGTTTTCTAATTTTTATTTTTTTTTATGTATTTTCGTTTTAGTTTTAAATGAAATTTCCTTGGATTTGTATAAAACAAATACATAAGTGTTTATCAAATAAATATTTAAGGAGGACGTTGCTAAATTATTTTATTAGGATTTTGGATTTATGGAAACTACTTTATATTATTTGAAAGATATTGAGTTAGATTTAGTTAAATGTATTTTTTAAAGATTATAATAAATATCAAGTATCATTTTCAAAATCATTATAAGATTGGTTTGATTAAAATCTAGAATTTATTGGATTCAGTATTATTTGGTTTAAATTTTAAAATGTTGGTCTTTGAAATATATTTAGGGTTTATAAAAGCATACGATTTATTACCAGCAATAAATTTAAGATTAAAACCTAGAAAACTATATTTTAATTTTGATAATGTGGATTATATTTTAAACTATTATAGGATTAGGGTTTGAATATATTTATGTAAGTTAATAGTTATTGATTTAAGGTTTAATTCGTGCGATATGAATAGAATACTATATGTATTCTTATAGCAATCGTATATGGCTCACGATTAGATTATTTCATATTCAATCCTATTCAAATATATGCAAGGAATTATCCAATAGAATTTAAATCGCTTGAAAATAATAAGTTTTAAGTAATTGATATGATTGAATATTCACTTTAGATATTATTATGTTTAAGTGATTAAGATTAGATTTATTTTGTTTTAGATAATTATTAAAGGAAGAATTTTATATACTAAAGAATTTAGATTCTTATCAAACCCATCCCTCTTCCCGCAGACAACGACAACCATTTTTCACGCGTCTCCTTTATCACCAACACCATCTGCCATTTCTGTTCACCATCACCAAGACCAACATCATCGCCTTCGCCACCCTTCTTCTCATCACAGTCGGCCACCCTCCGTAGCCGCCACCATCAAACCACAGAGCCTACACCAGCAGCAACACCACACCACTGTCGACAATACCGGCCACCCATCCGGAACAACCACCACTCCGTCATTGCCATGCACCAAAGTACAAAAGAATACACAAAGATTCATGTGTCAAGGTGTCCGTGACCAAAATACTTTCAACATACATCTTCTCTGTGTCGGACACGGCAACTTCCCTATGTCCGATACCCAACAATTAGACCAGAAAGAATAGGAGCAGAAGAGGTCAAGCAAATACCCAACCCACCATCTGCGACTTCCTCCAGCCGAGCCCTACGTCGCACCTGGCGTCGACCAGATGCTTCCGTGCCGAGTTTCGATCGGACTGTTGTCGGCGCTGTCCCCGCGCTCCGTTGATACCGAGCCCCGTGCACCAATCTGACCGTCTCTTCGTTTCCGCTGATGCCGGCCCCGTGCTTCTCCCCTCCGCCGCGGCCAATCGCCTCTGGAGCTCCACCGCCTCAACTCCGCGGCCAAGTTATCGCGTTCTCGCGAACGGCCACCGCTATGCCGACCTAGCCGTGCCTTTTCGAGCAGCCACCGTGTGTCGAAACCCCTCGCCGTGCCCACGTCCTCTTACCGTCGCCCTCTGGATCGGCTGGCGCTGCCTGACCCCGACTTCTCGATCGGTCTGCACCCCGCTCTCCTAGCCGAGCAGGCGGCCACCGTGCACGGAGCCGCCTCCGCTAGAGGGAGCTAACCCCGTGCCCTTCCAGTGGGCCCAACCTCGTCAGCCGCACGCCGACGCTGCGCTCCTTCCTCCGCGTCGAAGTCACCGTGCGCCGACCAAGCCGGTAAAACCCACTGTAAGTCCATCTCTCCATATCTCTCTCTCTTTGTTCTTTCTTCCAATGACTGTGTGCATAGATTTGGATGTATATATTTTGGACCAAAACAATTGGGCTTATATGGGCCAAAACAATTGGGCTCGGGCTTATATAACGTTTGGAATTTTGGATGTTTATATTTTGGGTGGTTTAATAATGGGCTTAACATTGGTTTATTTTACTAGGGATTTAAAACAGATAGCCTTATTAATAAAAAAGGGCCTGGTTTCGTATGCATAGATTTGGGTTTTCATTAAAGTGTTTAATTAATATTATGTTCATAATTTACCACTAAAAATTAGTTTATATATATATATATATATATATATATATATATATATATATATATATATATATATATATTTATATATATATATATATATTTTATATATATATATATATATATATATATATATATATATATATATATATATATATATATATATATATATATATATATATGGGCTAAGTTTATATATCATTTATATATAAAATATATATATAAAAAAATATATATATATATCATTTATGGGCTAAGTTTATAATAATTATATATATTATATTTGGGTTAAATATGGGTTTTTGATTGTGGGCCATTTATTACTTTTGGGACTATATACATATAGCTATAATCTAAAATAGGTACTTGGGTTTGAATTTCTAAATATATTAAGTTTAAAAATATTAAGGCTGATACATTATTGGGCTTAAAACGCTAAAGTGCCATATATATAGACTTATTAAATATTAGGCTTTGGAGCTATGTTAATTGTGGGTTCTTTTCCAAAAAGAGATTTTTGTAAGTATTATAAAACAAATATATATTCCTAAATGATTTTGACTACATACTATGCGATGCATGTATGTTCTAAAAACTAACTTTATATTTTCTTAAAGTATAGTTGGGCCTCTAGGTATAGATATAATTTTAATTATTTTCTAAAATACGAGATACAGTGATAACATCTAAAACAGTTTGTTTATTTCTACTAATTCTCTTTGGAAATTCAATATTGTCTGTGACTAGTAGTACATTCCTATTATAGTAATTCTGACTACTCTATATTAACACTAGGCTAATCCTGGACTCAATGGAAATATTTGTTTCACCAGCACAAGACCTCAGGCGAGTACATCTCTGATAGTTTTTATATCTGATTATCTCTATGAATCATGTACGTGGTAGTGTTTTACATCGATATTACATTGGTTCTTGACACAATGTTACCCGAGATAGTAGTTGTAGATTCTTTATATATTGTTCGTGACCAATTTATTATCGTGTTCGTGACCTGTTTGGATCCATGAGTACTGGTCGGGCGGGGAAATATTCTAGACATGTAAACAAATCTAAATTATTCGTGCCTAATAGCAGTCGCATACCTCACGTGCTGCGTGTCTGATCTTATTCCTGCCTAATAGCAGTCGCACATTTTATGTGCGGGGTGCCGGATTTAGCCTTAGCCATTTACATGTCGATATAGTATTTCAACTCACTAGATAGGTACAGTGTCTAGTTCTTTAGTATATATTGCTGGCTACAGGTCTTCTCTATTTTTAGTACTCACTTGCCTTGTTCCCCATGCTCAGTTTCTTTCATGATTCTGTACTTGTCTTTCCGTCGTATATTTCATTATTATTTACAGATTTATGGATTTTGTCATTTATTGAATCTGTTATGAGATTGTGCTTGTTCTATTCCTGACTGAAAACTAACATTTTTTAGGTTTAGCTGCGACCACTCATAGCATTGGAAAGGCTTGGGTATGCTGATCGGTCAACCTAGAAATAGATAGCAGTTGTATCATTTTTATTAATTGTGAGAACTTTGTATTTTCTTTAATTATAAATATTGTAAATGTTGTAATCAAATTTAGAAATGTGAATGATTAATAAAGTCTATTTTGAGTATTTAATTCTTGCGGGCTTAACAGCGTTCTACCGTCGACTCTGCGGCATAGGCTGGCTTGGACACGTCTCGTATCCGAAAAGCGAGTGCGGGTCGTGACAAGTTTTTGTGGTGGCCCATGCAGGTCAGTTTTCGCAAATTATACGAACTCATGGTAGTACCATAGTCGTCGTACTACTGCGAGCCTGCGATTAGGGAATGCTCATTCACAACTAGGAGTAAATCAATTTTAAGAGAATGGTTAGGACTAGGAGTATCTAATTTAAATTGATATTTGGGTAGTTAAGGGTGCTACATAGGTCTCACTAGATGACTTTCATAGAAGGATAAACTATCGCATTTTGATTCGACGGTATTTCTCAGGAGGGTAGATTTGTAACATCTTCCCGAAAGTTTGAAAAATATCATTTTATTTAGTTGTTTTAATTAAAATGTGATTTTATAATTTTATAAATATTTAGTATAGACGGCCTTAGTCACGGTTAATTTTTGGAGTGCAAGATAACCAAAATTTTTGGCACTGAGAGTGTGGTTGAGTGCTTTGACTAGTGTTCTAGCCATGTTAGAGTGGGCCGAGTCATAGATGTATTCTAACTAGAAAAACTAGGCCAAATCGTGACATAACCCTAGGAATAAATTAATTATTTATTATTAAGAATATTGACTTTTAGAAGACCCGGTTGTTCCAAACTAGCCAGAACTCAACCCAAGTCATGGTGGTCATGTAGTGCGACCAACATCATCCATCTAGATATATAGATGTGTATATATATTTTGGTAGTCCATTTCTAGTATTGGGAATAATTTCTATAAATTATATATTGAATATAATATATGTATTATTGCTATTTAAATTTATATTTTACTTGGAAATAGGATAACCTTCTCTTAGAATGATATTTGGGATTTTCGAGATTTACAGAGGCTATATACTAGTGTATAAATATATTCATAATAGGTAGACATAGTATTTTTTACATATTTCTCCTTCGATCTTGAATATAGAGAAATATAAATTTAAGTTTACATTTCTTTTGCCTTCGGTCATTTTCTCCCTAATCATGATTATTTGTACAACTTTATCTTAGGTCTTCTCTAAACATCGCCATATCATAAATTTGTATCACTTATATTCTCTTCCTTGGACCTAAGGAATTATTTTAAAAGAACTGGTCACTTAATTGTCTATTAATCTCGAGTTAAGTTATTGGATTCAAAAGTTTTCTCTCAATCGTTGAATATTGAATATCCGTGAAATAAGGATTATAAAATTTTTACTTATTTGACTTCAACCAGTATCCTTCCTAATCAATTGTTTTTCTTTTCAAAAAGCTGATCTTATACTTGAAGAACAAATACTTACAATTTTTCTATCTTTATCAACTTGTATGATATTTTAAACCCCTTTGATATTCTTAGGGATATAGTTGGAATAATTTTGATGACTCGCAATGGCAAGGACAACAGTGCACTGTGGCCATTTATTTGAATTATGGAGACTACGGGTTCACTGCAGCCAGCAGCGCACTAGCGAGGCATGATCCCTAAGTTGAAGCAATTTCAAGTATGTGTGAGTTGTCCAATATTATTAAAACTATGTCTTGGTTGTCCCATTTAAGCCTTAAACTACTATATCAAATATTGGATAGAGTTGGTAGAATATTCGATACCATATTATGCTTAAGTCTTAAACCAAGGGTTTACTGCAGCCAGATGTACACTGGCGAGGCATGGATGCTTGGTTAAATGATTTTGGATATACTTGTGGTTTTTTAATATTATAGAAACTACATCATTTGGCATGTGACTGTTGAAATTTTTATGTTCCACAGCTTCATAAGTTCTTGATTAAAATTTGATTAGTTCTTAACCTTCCATTTCTTGAACCCTTCCTTTTTACTTTTTGTACCGTTATTAGTCTTCATAGAAATCATCTAAACCTATTCACTAGATTCATGAGCATACCTAGATCATGATTCAATGTTCATGCCTACCAAATTGATCGTGCTAAACACGATTTTGATTTGAATCATCCTTAACGACTTTTTGGCAACTAGACCATTTGATTGTATTTCGATCATGTCCACTCGCATATTTTAGATTCTGAGTCTACGACCGTGCCTAAATAATCTTGCCTAAATAAATTAAGCGAGTTAATCATGTTAAACAAATTTTTATTGTTCGTGATTAAACTATTTTGACTATAGTCGTGCCTACATTTTAAACTCTATTATTAGTGCTTAGATTTTATTCCATTGTAATAATGGCTATTTCGATCATAATCGTATGCGTGTCAAATTTTAATCATGCTTGGATGACTTGCATGACTAACCTTGATCATGACTGCATCTTAGTTGTATCTAAGCAATTTTAACCATGTTTAGACTTTGTCTAAGTTTGATCGTTGACCGTACCTATAATCCTAATAGCTATTAGTCGTGCATGACAATTTATTATAGCTAATCCTATTTCGATTATATCCTTGACCATCGTGACTAGACTCTTCTGACTATACCTTAATCAGGCCATGGGTATATTTTAAAATTAGATACTATTCACGACCTAACCCATTACGATTATTGATCATATCATTTATTTATAATCTTAATCATGACTAATCGTACCCTTCAAAATTTCGAGAAAGAAATTTTCTAAAGTGGGTAGAGTCATCGATTGATGAACGTTTGTCGAATTCTTTTTGAAAACATTTTTGAGCATTTTTAGAATTCAAAACCATAGCCAAAAGTTCCAATACCAAGCCATACCTATTCCCCTTCCATTTCCACCCTAGTTGATCAATGCTTTTATCATAGATTTTTTTTTATGAGCGGTTTCTTCTTTCTTCCCTTTTTCTTTTCATCTATTTTTATTTTTCTTATCATAATCTTACCATCCTTTTTCGCCGATCAACCATGTCCGTCTATCATTATAGTCCCTAAATTCGAGGACAAATTTATATCTAATGTGGGTAGATTTGTAAGTTCACTTTTCGAGTTTTCTAATTTTTATTTATTTATGTATTTTAGTTGTAGTTTTAAATGAATTTTCCTTAGATTTGTATAAAACAATTGTTAGCCCAATGATTGTATCATGTTTTTGAATATGGTTAATATGTTAAGTTTAGCATTTCATTATCACTAATCTTCATACTATCGCTATATCATTTCTACTTATACTTATACGTTTGGTGATATGTGCCTATTTGTTTACATATTAGTGATATGAGCTTATCTATCTTAAATTTAATCGGGTTGCCAAAATCAAAACTATGTTTTTGATTGTGGTCATTCAATTAAGTTTAATCATTATGATATCACTAATATTTATGCTATCGCCTTAGCACTTATACTTAAACTCAGCATTGTCCTAATGTGCATTAAACCTATCATAGTTGCTACTATGTATATTGCTTTGTTCGTCTAACATGTACATGCAGAAAAGCAATAAGCAAGATCAATGTAGACATATGCAATGAAGAAATCATGGTGGACCGAAGACGATGGATCCCACAAGATTTTTCTGAACCATCCGACGACATCTCTGGAGCCGCGCACCGGGGGTTCCGCTGGATATCTTTGGACAGCTGCCACCAAGGGAAAAAGCCAGCACCTATCAAAGGAAGAAGCCAAGCCATGCCATCATCATTTCAAGACTCTGAAGAAGCCTGCACCTGCCTAAGTTTATCTGGAGTCTGTAATGAGTCTTAGGAATTATTGTAAATACAAGAAATGGATGGCAAAATCGAAAGCTAGGGCAGAAATAAGTCTAGGATCATTTTTGGTGGAAAACGGCATACCGACGGTATACCGGTGTATACCGACGGTATACCGGTTTTTGTTCACAGAAAGTTTCTGTTTACAAAACCGACATATCGACGGTATACCAGATCATACCGACGGTATACCGCTTCCGAAACGTTGAAATTCTAACGGTCGGATTTCCAGCCATTAATGATCCTAACGGCTATATTTCTAGCCGTTGAAATCCCAGACTGGTATACCGCCGGTATACCGGATCATACCGGCGGTATGCCGGTTCGTGGACTGAAAAGTTGTCTTGAGCTCTTTTCAATGCTTTGGTTATAAATAGCCTTGAACCCCTTCATTCAAGGTTGATGCTTTGAGCCTAAAAATTTCTAAACCACCAAAGCCTATCCACAAACAACTCTACAAAGCTTTCATTTGCCATTCATAAATTGTGTTAGAGTTATTGAGTTGAAAGTGAGATCTTCATCCTATTGTATAAGGAGATCAAAACCTACTGTGAAAGGTTGAAGTTGGAGAGTCTTCGTATCCAAACTCTCGGTTGAAGTTGGGGAGTCTTCGTATCCAAACTCTCGGTTGAAGTCGGAGAGCCCTTCGGATTAAAGCTCTTGTGTAAGAAGTTGGCGAGTTTTCGAATCCAAACTCGTGTGTAACTATTTGCTCAAATAGTGGATTAAAGCCGGAGAGAGTTCCGGGACTGGACTGCCTCTTAGGAGGATACCAGGATACATCGGGTGTCGGTATTGTGTTTGCTTCTTCTCTTGCACTTATATTTTTAAATTGCCAATTAGCTTGTGCTAAGTGCTTGATTAGTTAGCTTGACCCTATTCACCCCCCCTCTAGGGTTCCTACAACAAATACATAAGTGTTTATCAAATAAATATTTAAGGAGGACTGTTGCTAAATTATTTTACTAGGATTTTGGATTTATGGAAACTACTTTATATTATTTGAAAGATATTGAGTTAGATTTAGTTAAATGTATTTTTTAAAGATTGTAATAAATATCTAGTATCCTATTCAAAATCATTATAAGATTGGTTTGAATAAAATCTAGAATTTATTAGATTCAGTATTATTTGGTTTAAATTCTAAAATGTTGGTCTTTGAAATAGATTTAGGGTTTATAAAAGCATACGATTTATTATCAGCAATAAATTTAAGATTAAAACCTATAAAACTATATTTTAATTTTTATAATGTGGATTATATTTTAAACTATTATAAGATTAGGGTTTGAGTATATTTATGTAAGCTAATAGTTATTGATTTAAGGTTTAATTCGTGCAATATGAATAGAATACTATTTGTATTCTTATAGCAATCGTATATGGTTCACGATTAGATTATTTCATATTCAATCATATTCAAATTTATGCAAGGAATTATCCAATAAAATTTAAAATGCTTGATAATAATAAGTTTAAGTAATTGATATGATTGAATATTCACTTTAGATATTATTATGTTTAAATGATTAAGATTAGATTGATTTTGTTTTAGATAATTATTAAAGGAAGAAGTTTATCTACTAAAGATTTTGGATTCTTATCAAACTGCTAGCCTCAATCCTATTTCGGCCCCATTCTCCTAATCTTTTGCTTCTGTCAAACCCATCCCTCTCCCCGCAGACAACGGCAATAATTTTTCCTGCGTCCCCTTCATCACCAACACCATCTGCCATTTCTGTTCACCATCACCAAGACCAGCATCATTACCTTCGCCACCCTTCTCCTCCATCACAGTCGGCCACCCCTCGTAACCGTAGCCGCCACCATCAAACCATAGAGCCTACACCAGCAGCAACACCACACCACCGTCAACAATACCGGCCACCCGTCCGGAACAACCACCACTCCGTCATTGCCAGGCACCAAAGCACAACAGAATACACAAAGATTCATGTGTCGGGGTGTCTGTGACAATAATACTTTCAACATACATCTTCTCTGTGTCGGACACGGCAACTTCCCTGTGTCTGATAGCCAATAATTAAACTAGAAAGAATAGGAGCAGAAGAGATCAAGCAAATACCCAACCCACCATCTGTGACTTCCTCCAGCCGAGCCCCATGCCGCATCCGGCGTCGACCGGATGCTTCCGTGTCGAGTTTTGGTCGGAGGGTTGTCGACGCCGTCCCGCGCTCCGGTGCTGCCGAGCCCGATGCCCCAATCTGACCGCCTCTTCGTGTCCGCTGACGCCGGCCCCGAGCTTCTCCACTCCGCCGTGGCCAATCGTCTCTGGAGCTCCGCCGCCTCAACTCCGCGGCTAAGTTACCACGTTCTCGCGAACGGGCACAACAGCGCCGACCTAGCCGTGCCTTCCCGAGCAGCCGCGGTGTGTCGAAACCCCTCGCCGTGCCCACGTCCTCCGGCCGTCGCCCTCTGGTTCGGCTGGCGCCGCCCGACCCCGACTTTCTGATTGGCCTGCACCCCGCTCTCCTGGCCGAGCAAGCGGCCACCATGCACGGAGCCGCCTCCGTCAGAGGGAGCTAACCCCGTGCCCTTCTAGTGGGCCCAACCTCGTCAGCCGCGTGCCGACGCTGCGCTCCTCCTTCCACATCGAAGTCACCGCGCACCGACCAAGCCGGTGAAACCCTCTGTAAGTCCATCTCTCCATCTCTCTCTCTCTCTCTCTGTTCTTTCTTCCAATAATTGTGTGCATAGATTTGGATGTATATATTGTGGGCCAAAACAATTGGGCTTATATGGGCCAAAACAATTGGGCTCGGGCTTATATAACGTTAGGATTTTTGGATGTATATATTTTGGGTGGTTTAATAATGGGCTTAACATTGGTTTATTTTACTGGGATTTAAAACAGATAGCCTTATTAATAATAAATGGGCCTGGTTTCGTATGCATAGATTTGGGTTTTCGTTAAAGAGTTTAATTAATATTATGTTCATGATTTACCACTAAAAATCAGTTTATATATATATATATATATATATATATATATATATATATATATCATTTATGGCTAAGTTTATAATAATTATATATATTATATTTTGGGTTATATATGGGGTTTTGATTGTGGGCCATTTATTACTTTTGGGACTATATACATATAGATATAATCTAAAATAGGTACTTGGGTTTCAAAATATATTAAGTTTAAAAATATTAAGGCTGATACATTATTGGGCTTAAAACACTAAAGTGCCATATATATAGACTTATTAAATATTAGGCTTTGGAGCTATGTTAATTGTGGGTTCTTTTCCAAAAAGAGATTTATGTAAGTATTATAAAACAAATATATATTCCTAAATGATTTTGACTACATACTATGCTATGCATGTATGTTCTAAAAACTAACTTTATATTTTCTTAAAGTATAGTTGGGCCCCAAGGTATAGATATAATTTCAATTATTTTCTAAAATACGAGATACAGTGATAACTTCTAAAATAGTTTGTTTATTTCTACTAATTCCCTTTGGAAATCCAACATTGTCCGTGACTAGTGGTACATTCCTATTATTGTAATTCTGACTACTCCATATTAACACTAGGCTAATCGGACTATCCTGGACTCAATGAAGATATTTGTTTCACCAGCACAGGACCTCAGGCGAGTACATCTCTGATAGTTTTTATATTTGATTATCTCTATGAATCATGTACGTAGTAGTGTTTTACATTGATATTCCATTGGTTCTTGACACGATGTTACACGAGATAGTAGATGTGGATTCTTTACATGTTGTTCGTGACCAATTTATTATCGTGTTTCTGACCTGTTTGGATCCATGAGTACTGGTCGGGGGGGAAAATACTCTAGACATATAAACAAACTAAATTATTCGTGCCTAAAGCAGTCACACACCTCACGTACGGTGTGCCGGATCTTATTCTTGCCTAATAGCAGTTGCATATTTTATGTGCGGGATGCCGGATTTAGCCTTAGCCGTTTACATGTCGAAGTAGTATTTCAACTCACTAGATAGTTACAGTGTCTGGTTCTATAGTATATATTGCTGGCTACAGGTCTTCTCTGTTTTTAGTACTCACTTGCCTTGTTCCCCATGCTCAGTTTCTGTCATAATTCTATACTTGTCTTTCCGTCGTGTATTTCATTATTATTTACAGATTTATGGATTTTGTCATTTATTGAATCTGTTATGAGATTGTGCTCGTTCCATTCCTAACTGAAAACCAACATTTTTCAGGTTTAGCCGCGAACACACTTAGCATAGGGAAGGCTTGGTTATGCTGAGGTCAACCTAGAAATAGATAGCAGTTGTATCATTTTCATTAATTATGAAAACTGTGTATCTTCTTTAATATAAATATTATAAATGTTGCAATCAAATTTAGAAAAATGAATGAGCAATAAAGTCTATTTTGAGCATTTAATTCTTGCGGGCTTGACAGCGTTCTACCGCCGACTCTGCGGCGTAGGCTGGCTTGGACACGTCTCATATCCGAAAAGCGGATGTGGGTCGTGACAAGTTTAGCAACAGATCAGCGACCATTTAGCGACGAAATATGTCAACCGACTGATTAGTGACAGATATATACGTCGCTAAGCTGCTGTAAATGTCGAACCGGAAGGATTAATTTTTATTCTAAATTTTTTTCATAAAGGTAGCGACTAATGAGCGATTACTTAGTGACATTTCTATGTAGCAACGGCGTAGCAACGGAAAATTTTTGTCGCTAATTTTCTGTAAAAATTCGAAAGTTACTTAAATTTCAAAAAAATTTCCAATCTCTCACTCGCTCTCAAAATCCTTCTCTCTCCTCCCCTCTCTTCCCCCCCTCCCCCCGACCGGCGATCACCCCCCCGACTGCGGCCCCCTCCGGAGACCCCCCTCCGGCGACCCCCCTCCGGCGGCCCCCTTCGGCGCCCTCACCCACTCCGGCCCCCTCCCTCTTTTCCTCCTCTAATCGAACCCCCTAACCACCCCCTCTTCTCCTCCTCCGTCGAGCCCCCACCACCGGGACCACCTCCCTCCGGCGTGCTCCCCCACTCCATCCCCCATTTTTTTCTCCTTCGAAACCCCGTACACCCTTCCTCTTCTCCTCCTCCATCGTGCCCCCCTCCGGCGACCCCCCCTCCGACGACCACCCCCTCCGGCGTCTCTCCCTCTGGCGTCCCTCCCTCCGACGTCCCCCCTTCTCCGAGATCCTCTCCATGACCAACCTCTTCAAGGTCCGAAACCCTAAACCTTAATTTGTATTTATTTTTATTTATGCTTTGTTTGTGTTTTCTCAACATATTTTAAATGTTTCAATTTCAATTTCGTGTTTGAAATTTATCGGTATAGTAGTGAGTATAGTAGATAAATAGAAATTTATCGGTATAATAGTTTTAGAAATTTGACGGGACACGGATACGAAATAAATAGGTGTAGTAGTTTTAGATTACTAAGGTAATTGATTGATCAATGCGATATATACTTGAGTATCAATTTGATACTTGAGTATCAACGTGATACCTAATTATACTAGGTTTATTTTATGAGTGAATGTACATGAGGGGTACGTCATACCAATTTATACTAGGTTTGTTTTATGATACCAAGTGATATATAGCATCTTAATTCTTGGTGCAGAATCATTCACGTGGATTAGAACAATGAGTCGATACTTACTTGACCGTTCGTGGATGTACAATTGGCAACATGAGAGTATGATTGGCTTAACGGACGATTTCGAGACGGGCGTCGAAAAATTTCTCATATATGCAAGTAGCCATACCGATTTCATGGACGGAAGGCCCATGAAGTGCCCTTGTGTCAAATGTAAGAATATACCATTTAGAGAGGTGTCACTCGTGAGAGAGCACCTTTACAAGAAGGGTTTCATGCCGAACTACAACTTGTGGATTAATCAAGGAGAATCTCCGGCTTCACAATCTCAGTCCTTCTTCAATACCGAGGTGAGAGATTCTACTCTCGGAGATCATTTTGAATATCGACAACCAACAAACTTGGCACGTGAGATGGTATTAGATTTTGTTGTGGCACATGAGGATCCGAATCCTGGTGCAAAGGAGTTCTATGATATGTTCAAGCATACTGATACTCCATTTTATCCGGGTTGTGATTATCATTCGGTATTGTCGATGGTGATGCGGCTGTTGAACCTTAAATCTGATTTTAGCTTACCGCAAGAATGCTATGATCGGATAATTCAGCTTGTAAGAGAGTTGTTGCCAAAAGGATCAAATGATTTGCCTGAAAGCTTCTACAAGTCGAAAATGATGATGCAGAAACTCGGATTGGGTTACCAGAAGATAGACTAATGTCGAAATGGTTGCATGCCATACTACAAGGATAACAGTGATAAAGACAAATGCATTTTCTGTGACGAAGACCGGTACAAGACAATCCGGGGCAAAGGTAAATCAATTGCCTGGATGCGGATGCACCCGTACAAATAAATGCAGTTCTTGCCAATTACAAAGAGGCTGCAGAGGATGTATATGTCTGTAAATACTGCACAATACATGACATGGCATAACAAAGAACGGAAGATGGATGAAGGAGAATTATCTCATCCTGCCGATGGAGAAGCATGGAAGCATTTTGATCGGTGTCATCCAGATTTTGATGCGGAGGCTAGGAATGTTCGATTAGCTTTATGTTCTGATGGATTCACTCTATTCGGACAGTCGAGGATGCAATACTCTTGTTGGCCGGTGATTTTGACCCCGTACAACCTACCACCGTGGATGTGCCTAAAAATTTCTTACATGTTCCTCACACTTATCATACCCAGTCCAAGAAATCCAAAGAAAAATATCGATATCTACTTGCAACCGTTGGTGGACGAGTTGAAACAACTATGGCAGTTTGGCGTCCAGACGTTTGATATATCGATAGAGCAGAACTTTCAGATGAGGGCGATGCTCATGTGGACCATCAACGATTCTCTAGCTTACGGGATGTTATCGGGGTGGAGTACTCATGGTATTATGTCATATCCGATATGCATGGGGAAGAGTAAGGCATTCCGCCTTCAGAATGGAGGAAAGGCATGTTTTTTGATTGCAACCGCCAGTTTCTTTCTTCGTCACATTCGTGGAGAAGGAACAAAGATGACTTCTGGGATGGTAAACGGGAAGTATCTCTTCCCCCGATGAGATTAACGGGAGATGTAGTTTGGGAAGAGCTTCGAGATTTACCGACTGTCATAGAAAATCCGGGATCGGGCCATCACATTGAAGGCTTCGAATAACATCACAATTGGACGAAACGGAGTATCTTTTGGGATTTGTCTTATTGGCCGGACAATCTCATAAGAAATAATCTTGATGTCATGCATGTTGAAAAAAAATATTTGACAACATATTTAATACTGTGATGGATATTAAGAGAAAAACGAAAGACAATATTAAAGCAAGGAAGGACTTAGAAATTATTTGCAAGCGTCTAGAGTTGCATCTGTCGCAAAGGTCCAATGGTAACTGGGTGAAGCCTCCAGCACCATTTACATTGAGTAGAGATGATAAACTGATAATATGTAAATGGATTTCAAAGTTGATATTTTCTGACGGTTACGTATCGATTCTGGCGAGATGTGTCGATCTCAACGAACGCAGGTTGATAGGGATGAAGAGTCATGATTGTCACGTTTTCATGGAGCGATTACTTCCTATGGCTTTTAGAGAGATGCTACCTACTCATGTATGGACTTCGCTGGCCGAGTTATCTATCTTCTTTAGAGATTTGTGTTCAAGTAAGTTGACGGTGCAACATATGCTAGAACTTGAGGAGAAAGTTGTATTGACGTTGTGCAAGTTAGAAAGGGTGTTCCCTCCCGGCTTCTTTGATAGTATAGAACATTTGCTGATTCATCTTGCATACGAAGCACGTGTCGGTGCTCCAGTCCATTATCGATGGATGTACCCATTCGAGAGGTATAAAATAATCTTCTAATTTGTAATTTTTTATTTAAATAATTCTAACATTCAATATATTTCTTATAGATATCTAGGTCACCTGAATAAGAAAGTGGACAATAAGGCTCATGTAGAAGCTTCAATAGACGAAGCGTACATCATTGAGGAGGTTTCTAACTTCTGCTCGATCTACTTCGATACTCATGTCCGAACAAATCAGAATAGAGCGCCGAGGAATGATGAAGGTGATATCAATGCACCAAACGAAGGGATCCGTACAATCTTCAATGTGGAGGGCAAGCCGACAAGTATGACTAAATTACGGTTGTTGGATGACAATGAGTTTGAAGCCGCATATCGGTATATATGCCTCAATAGCGGTATCCAAGAGATGGAAGATATTGAAAAGTAAGCGACACCATTTAGTCATTCTAAATTCGATATTTAGAAGTGTGCTAACGTTTCTCCCTATTATTACAGTACTTTTAGAGCTGATATTAGAATGGAAAGACCTGATATTGATGATGATGATCTTGCTAGAGAGGTCGATATGAAGTTTCCGTCGTGGTTCCGAAATTATGTAAGGATTATAATCATTAGCCATTCTAAGTTCGATATGTTACTACCCACACTTTGTCTAATGACTTTTCTGATACTACCCACACTAGGTCTTCCGTCTTGGTACACAGTTGCAGAACAAAGGGCTAAGAGCAATTGCTATTGGACCGAACAAGAAGGCAAAATGTTGGAGCGGATATACAATCAATGGCTTTAACTTTAGAACTACTGATAAGCCTATCAATCATTCATTTGTCGATGAGGAGGCTAATTATACCAAAAATTTGGGAGTTTGTGTGAGAGCCTCAGCCTACGATGCCGATCCCGAATTCGACTACTACGGTGTTCTAAGAGATATCGTATAGATTGAATATTCTGTTGATACGAAGATTGTTCTTTTTAAATGTCATTGGTTCGACACAACACCCAAGCAAGGATGGAATATTGACAAACAATTTGGCTTTGTTGATATAAAACATGGAAAAAGATATGGAGGTTTTGAACCATTTGTGTTGGCTAGTCAAACCGTTCAAGTGTACTATACGAGTTATCCTAGCCGACGGCGTAGTACCCTGGAGTGGTGGGCTGTATGCAAAACCAAAGCAAGAAATACATATAATGTTAGGGATGTAGCCTACCAAGAGGAAGAGGTGGTCAAGCCTCAACCAACATATATAAGTTTGGCTGGTGTTGTGGAAGAAGATTTAGAAGATATGGAGGTTGCAGTAGATGACGTCATGGAGGTTAACGTTGATGAAAAATTGGAAGATGTTGAGGAAGAAGTATTGGAAGATGAAGATCATAGTGATAGTGAAAATGAAAAAGCAGAAGAATACACTTCGAAATCAAACGATGAATCAGAAGACTCTTGGAAAGATGAATCAGACTAGTACGTACGTTTTAATTTAATATACGAGTTCCATTAGTATAATGACATGACAGTAGTTTTTATTTTTAACACATCATCACTTATTATTTCTTTCAGATTTTTAGATGGTGCCGAGAGGTCGATGTTCACGTTTGCAGCTTGGATCGTCATTAAGTCCGCCGAGAGGTCTTCATCATGCCCGTCGAGAGGTTTCCATCACGCCCGACGACCAAGATTTACTGTACCAGTACTTTCTTGTATTAAAATATTTTGGATATGTGTATTAATATTTCTTATATTAAAACATTATTCGTATGTGTGTATGAAGCTAATTTTGGATATGTGTGTATGTGTTGTATTAAAACATTTAGGATACATATGCATGAAACTGAGAATTTGTAGGAAACACAAATACTGATACGTATGCCTACTGTACAACTGTCGACAGGATAAGGACTGCTGGAAACAGGAATACTGATATTGTATTTGGAAACTGTTTATATGACTGTATATTGTGTGTGTAACTGTCGACAGGGATGTGCAGTGCAAGAAACATAAATACTGACATGCAATATTGTATTTAGCGACGGAATGTCGATGGAACAGCGATAGAAAACCTGGAACATTGCAGGCTAGCGACGAAATAGCGATAATTTTTCCGTCGCTACATGCCTGGAAAATTTACTTTGCAGGCTACCGACGGAATAGCGACTGTAGTTTCCGTCGCTAAGGTTATGGAAAATATTATATTCCAGTATAGCGACTGAATAGCGATGTAAGTTTTACTTACTATTCCGTCGCTATATTCCTGTCCGACACCAAAAGCGTATCGAAAACATCTTAGCGACGTAATTTTCTGTCGCTAGCCCGTCGCTACTTTCATGCTGAATTACGCCGCTGCGACATCGGTAGTTCGTCGGTAACTATAGCGACATAGTTTTCGTCGCTATTACGTCGTATTTTCCAATAAATAGCTTATCGCTAAATGCGTCACTAATCAGTCGCTATTTTCGACAAACTAGCGACCGATTTAAATTAGCGACACGTGATTTCCCGACAAACCATTTTCGTCGTTGATATGTCGCTATTTGGCTTTAGCGACGGAAAAACGACTTTTAGCGATGGATCCCGCCGTCGCTAAAAGCCTGTTTTTTGTAGTAATTTTTAAAAACGATTTTAGATAGCCTTTTTGTCAGTACGACTCGGTATATAATGTATTCCTAGACTCAATAAAAATAAAAATTACATTGTATAAAGAAATACAGTCTCGAGTGACAAACGTAGCTTCGATCTTGAACTGAGTAGATATCCGATCTTGATCAGTGTCCAAGTGTCGAAAACGTCTTAGGTAAACATCTGAGTAGCTCCGTATATCGAGACAGAGTTTGATCAATTATTAAAATCAGGTTTGACCATGACCAATGGGCCAACAATCTCCTCCATTTTTATAATTGACAAACCATGACTGATATAATATCTTTGGTATCTTCGAGAAGACAAAAACGAATTTCGAAAAAAAATTGTTCCTATAATCTTACAAAGAAAATATGTTGGATTTTATTTCTCCACCGTTGTCACTTAGCAAAATATTTACAAAAGAGGAAGCTCCCCGCAATATATGCATAAGCAACAATCAGTAAAGAAACACAAATATATATATATATATATATATATATATATATATATAAAATTTATCACAAGCAGTTTGATATTATTCACAGGCATAGTATAAATGTCACAGATAGTAAAAAAAAATGTGACAAACAGAAAATATTTCACAGGCAGTTTAAATGGAAGCATAATAAATAAAAGATACGCTAAATAAAACTAAACTGATATAAATCTCTGAAGTAGAGAATAGAAAATGATGTCTAACAGACAAACATCACAGTAAATGTCACCAAAAGTTCTTAAACTAGCATAAATAAAAGTACGGATACTAGCTTGAAATGTCGAAGCATTTCCAAGTAAACAAAGACAATAAACAGTCACAATAGTACGACAAACTAGACAAAAATGTCTAAATCACATCTCATCCTCCTCATCATCATCATCACTAGTAGTAGTCCTAGCACGACCACCATGTCCAGAAGGACCAACTCCAGATGTGCCAGCTCCAGAGATGATGGAGTAGCACCCGAATCATGGTACCAATCATAAACGTTCCCTAGATGGAACAGAGAATGGACTACCTCATCCTTAATGCGGTAACAAGATACAACATGGTCTCTAGGAAGAGAACTGGCAAAATCCGTCTGAGCAAATTGGAGATCGGCAAACGAGTTGACAATAGCCTGGAACCGAGTCACGTCACGAAACTTATGTTCCTTGGAAGTGTCAACAAAGAAAGTCTGCATATCTGAAAGGTGCTAATGGATACACTCAAAAGTCATAGAGTAGGTCTGAGGAGGAACAGGGGAAATAGGAGCAGGAGGTGCAGGAGCAGCGACAGTGCTGCGACGAGAAAGCTGAAGATACTTGGGCTCAGAGTCCAGAGCAAAAGTGGATAAATCGATATCAAAATGCTGAAAGATGCGAGGGATAAGAATCACATAAGAAAGATTGCGGTCACTTCTGCGACATCTTTCCATCATCTGGATGATAGTCTTAGGGGCAGAAAAGGAATCCCCTTAAGAATGTGATAGAGGACAGATAGCTCAAGTGCAGTGACATCATCTTTCGAAGTAGATTTTAAAAGAATAGTAGAATAGATGATGCAATGTAACTCCTAGTTAAACAAGTTCAAGTTATTGGTCTTGAACTTTCCAAGATGAGCACGTGCTGGCGCACAAAGTTCATTCTTGAAACTAACAAGAGTCGTGCCCACAGGAAAGTCGAAGTCGGTGATGTCATCGAGCGGGACACCTTCGTTTGGAATACCAAGGATTTTTGCTAGCAACACATCATCGAACTCGATATCGATCCTGCCAACACGATTTCTTACGGTAAAAGTGTCTAACACGAAGTTACAGTAAAATAGTCGAAGGGTATTAGTAGCTATAGGGAATTGTTGGGTAATGAGATGGTGTAACCCTAATACCTCAAATAAAGGACGATGGTCTGGAAATACAGTCCATTTGATCGAAGCGCCTGCACATATTGTACGCATGGCAAAGTTGGCATACCATATCAAAGCTTGGTCATGAGTTTTGAAGTAAAACTCATCCGACATGCCGTCACCCAATTGGACCAGGAAAAAAGGGAATCCGTATTCGGATCTGAAGATGATGCCTCTTCACTGGCCTTAGTCATCTTCCTCTTGGAAGGATTGAATCCCTTAGGCATTCTATCCCAAAACTAGATAATCCTAAGAATTTAAAAGTGGAGGAAAACAGGAGTTATACCTTCAGAGAATCAAGTATGTTTTAGATGACGCGATTCTCCGCACGAATCCAAATTTTGGATTGATTTCTCCACGTAGATTGAAAGAAAAGAGGTGGAGAAGAGCTTAGTTTTGGGGGGACCTTCAGCTGCTGCTGCTGCTGCTGTGTAGATGTAATTTGGAATAGATGAAGAGGAGGGGGCCTTCGGGCCGAATTTGCCTAGGGTTCTCCTGGGTTTTTAAATAAAATTTGTGGGCCACATCCTTTTCATCAACTCATTTTGTCACGACCCACACCCAATATTTGGGCATGAGTCGTGGGTACGTCCAGCCTACGCCGCAGTATCAGCGGTAGAACGATGTCTAGTCATCCCAATATTTTATCAAGTACAACCATACAGTTTATAGATTTCTATAATACAACAAAAAATCCACATATCAGTCCACAGCAAAAAGATATATAATAACAACGGTGAGAGAAACTAATAACTGATCTGAATAGTCTCCAAGGTAGAGGCCAAAATATGATAGACAAAGTAATCTCAAGAGAATAAAATGTGCTAAGATGGATGTCCACTACTCAACTCTCATAATCAACATAATAAAATGAAGTACAATAAATAAAAGAGTTTTCGGAGGCAACTCCTACTCCATAGAATAATGTCTAGCTAAATGTCTCCTATCGAGGGTAGCCCCGCATCCAAGTCCTCCGGCATACTCAAATCAGGGTCCACAGTTTGCTCGTAATAAGGGGTACAGAACTCCTGTAACTCATCACCTAAAATATTGGTTTTCCAGTCAGGAATGGAACAAGTACACATATGACCGCTATCCGAGATCCAATAAAATCATAGAACATGTATATAACATATGAGAATAAAACTAGGAAGTAACTAGCATCATGGTACAATGGAAAAAAGACATGTAAACTCTATCAATGAGAAATAGCTACGAGAAAGCAATATATAAATCATGGTGATATGGCAGGTGGCAAAACAAGATGAAATGACTGGAATAAGAACTATCTACGTGTGTTGAAATATCCTTTTCGACGTATAAACGGCTAAGGAGTAAATCCGGCACCCTACACGTGTCGTGTGTAGCTGCTATTATTCAAGAATAGACATCATGGGGATGGAATGTGTAGTTCACACGTCTACTAAGATATTTCTCCGCCCAGCTAGTACTCATGGAATCAATCACAGTGGGGTAAACATGTAAATGATAATCAAGAATGTACAATAAGTCCATGATACTAACATTCATGTGACGAACGTGTCAACAAGCAGCAAGACATATGTATAATATGTACAGGAAACTATCAGAAACGGTAACAATCAGTATATGCACTTGCCTATGGTCCTGAGCCGCGGGTATGATTCGAGCACTGACTCAGAGTCCAAGTAACCTGTTTTGTGAATTTAATTCTAATCAACACATAAAATTAACTAAAACAACTCTATATCTAATTATTGCTAATTACTCTATGTTTCTAGTGGCTTTAAAAGGCTTGAGTGGTTTCTACTTCTAATCTCTTTTAGAAATTAACCCTTAGACCTACGTACTTAATGTTCTATATCTTAGTCATGCACCTATCTGTCTACATGCACTTTTCTGGATATCCCTCTATAGTTACTTCTTGTTACTCATATGTTATGCACATGTCCTACCACTGGTGGAGTCTTTAGGACCGCTTGTATATATATGGTCAAGCTTACCCTAATAGACTCACATCCCCTATCTTAGTACTCTAGTAGCAAATTACTACAATGACAGACACCTAATGAACATCCTTATATTTGTTATGTTCATAACAGTTAGGCTATGGTTGAAGCTTATTTGCCATTAATGCTATAAGACTCATAGTCTCCTACCTCCCCTTTTCCTCGACTACTAGCTAGTATAGGTTGATACATAATGATTTTGCCTTCACATTAGCGATTGTAAATGCTACCCATGCCCTACTTCCTGTAGATGATTTACTTGTACTGGTTCCTATGCTACTAGGTTTTATTTAGGCTTGATACCCATCACCTACCAGTATCCTTGTACTAATCTGTTACAATATATATTAGTCTGTAGTCACGGTACTGCTGGCGTTTTCTTTACATTGCCCATTGGCCTTCTTATAACCTACTGCTACTCATGTATCCTAAGGTACACACTGCCCTTGTCTTACATACACAGAGGACTAGATCCTCGACTGAATACCTACTCTCCTATTAGGCTCAGATTTTTGAAGACAACCCCTATATAGACTCAACTGTTATAGTAACCCCCTTCTTCTATTCTGATACTCTTCCTTGACCTTGATACACTATCATACTCCCATTCATCTGTCTGGATACCCATAGCAGCACTATAGGCACACATGCCTGATAATCATATTTATAAGGTTTTGTTATAATATACCCTCTAGTCATACTACTGTTCCAGACTCGGTATAACACATATCGTGTCCAAATTCTCCATCGGTGTTTTAGTACCAGATATCCTATTGTCAATCCCATATCTCCATTGAACATTGACACTTAAAAGAAATAGTGGTCAATATTGTACTCTTCTTTATGACATAATCTGTACTCACTCTCTTGAATGATACCCTGTCGTGTCTAACCCGGTTGTGAGTCTATCCCTACCCTTCGTGGCTTGTAGGCCTAATATGACATCTTAGCACAGTGACCTAAATGCCAAAGTACATCATGCCAGTCTACCCATATATGATCTTCACTGGTTAGAGCCTAAGTTGTTGAAGGAGAACTTACATGATGTAGCAAGATTCTAAACCCAGTAAACGAGTTCCTATGAGTGTCCTAGTATCTGATACTAGGATACTTTTTGTCATATTTGCTGCCTTTTCTTGTTGATGATAATGCTGTTAGACAATCCTTCTTCTTATGTCCTTTCTTCTTACATCCGTAGTAAATAGGATCTTCCTCGTTGTTGTTGCTGTTGCTATCTTTTGTTCTTCTGTTGAATCTCATGAACTTTCTGATTTTTTTTACCAGAAGAGCTTGATCTTAGAGTCAGAGTCACTGTCGTCAGAATCATCTTCGACAGTTCTTCTATGTTGAGCCTTGAAAGCTATCGACTTCTCTGACTTCGCCTTTGGTGTAGCATCTTCAAAGTCTTGAAGTTCCAACTCGTGAGTGAGTAGCTTACCCATGAGTGTTTCCAGAGACATTATTGAGACATCATTTTCTTCAATGATTGTTGTAGCCTTTGGAATCCAGTTATTCGTAAGAGCTTGTAGAAGTTTGCTGAATCTTCTCATGGTTACTGTATTCCTTGCCTAATTAAGACAAAGGATTTATAATATCCAGGAATCTTGTAAACATCTGAGTGACGGATTCATTTGGCTTCATCTTGAACGCCTCGTACTCTTAAGTAAGTTTGCTAATCTTTGACTCCTTGACTTGCGTTGTTCCTTCGTGGGTTACTTCGAGAAGTTTCTACACTTCATTCGATGTTGTGCAAGTTGACACCCTGTTAAACTCAGTTCTGTCTAAAGTACAAAATAAAGCGTTAATAGCACGTGTATCAGGACTGGCCTTTTTTTGTCATCCTCGGTATATTTATTATGGGATTTATCAATTAAAACTCCCTCAACAGTAATACGAGGAGGCTTTTTGTAGCCATCAATAACTATAGACCATAAGTCAAAATCAAGAGATTTTAAGAAGAAACTTATCTGTATTTTCTAATAATTGTAGTTTGTGCCGTCAAACAGTGGAGGTTTGTTTGTGGCTTGGCCTTCACTTATAAATTTTACAGTTGCCATGTGTTATACTATGATTTATATAGCAATTAAAAATAATTGAATATAGCTGCAATTTTACCTTGCTTTACCTGTATAACCCGCTCTGATACCAATTATAGGAACGAAGTCGTAAAGCAGAATACTCTAGAGGGGAGGTGAATAGAGTAGGCAGCAGAATATTACTAATTAAAAACTTGTTAGCAGTAAGATCACAGAATTAAATTAATAATCATAAATAATAACAGTAAAAGAAATGAGATCAGAAGGCAAACGCAAATATAACGATGTATACTGGTTTTTCTTTTGTGAGCACTAGTCCAGTCGGAAGAAATCTAGCTTCCAATTGAATCTGCTATTGAAAAATCTCGCACGTTTTCATACGGAGTCCTTGCAACTTCTACAGACGCGAGCTTTGATACGAGAACTCGACCAACTTTAATTTTGAAGAGTCTTTATTCAATCAAGCCTGTGATTACAATTTCTCTGAAATCTTCTAGACCGTATCATACTGACAAATTGACTAGAGAAATGTAACTGACTTGGGATTTGAAAATAAAAGCTTTCTAAAAACTTTGCAAAGAAAATTAAGCTTAGAAGAGAAGATATGAAAGTGAATGAGTGATTTGAAATGATCAGAATTCTTCTCTATTTATAGTTTTTCCAAAGGCAGAATTCAGGCAGAATTTGGACAGAACTCTATGTAACAATTAGCAACTGAAGGGAGACCAAGTTTTTCAAACATTCAAAATTAAACGGTTACTAACCGAACTCTGGCCGAACTTGGGCCGAGTTCTGTCAGCGTTTTCCAAAAGTGATTTTTGGGCTTTTTAAAATCCTTTAGAAGCTTTTGTAAATAAGGGATATTTTCAAAAATATAGGTCATTTTAAAAAATGATTTTGGATAGCCTATTTGCTAGTACGACTCGGTGTATGTGGTGGCCCATGCAGGTCAGTCTTTGCAATAATTATGCGAACTTGTGGTAGTACTAATATTAGTCGTACTACTGCAAGCCTGCGACTAGGAAATGCTCATTCACAACTAGGAGTAAATCAATTTTAAGAGAATGATTTGGATTAGGAGTCCCTAATTTAGTTTGATATTTGGGTAGTTAAGGTTGCTGCATAGGCCTCACTGAATTCTAAATCCTGTTAGATGATTTTCGTAGCAAGATGCACTATTATATTCTGAATCGATAGTATTTCTGAAGGAGGGTAGATTCGTAACCCTCTTTCCGGAATTTTGTTGTTTACTTATTTGAATTCAGTATGATTTTAGAATTTTAGGATTTTTTATTATTATTATTTACTATTATGTAATATCTTAGTCATGGTTAAATTTTGGAATGCCAAATGACTAGAAGTGATGGCACGGATAGTGCAGTGACGTGCTTTGACTAGTATACTAGTTATGGTAGGAAAGACCGAGCCATAAATGTGTTCGAGCTAGAAAAATCAGGCAAGTTGTGACTTGACCTTTATAAATAATTTAATCAGTTATTTAGTAATAGTGCGACTTTTAGAAGACCCGGTTGTTCTAAACTAGTCCGAACGCAACCTAAGCCCTGGTAGTCGTGTAGTGCGACCAACGACGTCCATGTAGATATATGGATGTGTATACATATTGGTAGCCCATTTTGGTCTTGTGAATAATTTCTATAAATGGTATATTGAATGTAATAGATGTATTATTGCTATTTAAATTCGTATTTTACTTGGGAATATGGTAACCTTCCCTTAAATGATATTTCAGGATTTATTCAGACTATACTTGTGCATAAATATATTCATAATAAGTAGACATAGTATTTTATAACATATTTTCCTCGATCTTGAATATTAGAGAAATAGAGATTAAAATTATATTTATTTTGCCTTCGACCTTTTTCTGATCTTGATCATTTGTACAAACTTATCTTGTGTCTTCTCTAAACATCGCCATATCATGAGTTTTGTATCACTTATAATTTTTGACCCAAGGGATTTTTCATTTAAATAATTTTTTACTCAATTATCTATACATTAATCTCAGGTTAAGTTTTTGGATTCAAGAGTTATCCTTCCTACTAATTATTTTCTTTTCAAGACTTGATATTCATACTAGAAGGACAGATACTTACACCCTCTTGGAACCTGTTTGAAATTCTAGAACCACCTTTGAAATTTCATAAAATATAGGTTAAAAAAAATGTTCGTTGACTTGCGATGGCAAGACAGCAGCGCACTGTCGCCACTTATTTGAATTATCGAGACTGCGGGTTCACTGCAGCCAGCAGCGCACTAGCGTGGCATGATCCCTAAGTTGAAGTAATTTCAAGTAAGCGTAAGTTATCAAATATTGTTAAAACTATGCCATAGTCATCTTTATGTCAATACTAGATATAGTTAATAGGGTATTCGTTACCGTATCATTGTTTGAGTTGTGGCACCAAGAGTTTATTGCAGCTAGTTGTACACTGGCGAGGCATAAACTCTCGGTAAAGTGACTTCAAACATCTTACGAGTTTCGAACACCATAGAAGTTATATCTTTGTTGGCATATGACTAATGATTTTTCATGATCAACAAATCTTCAATTTACACACCAAACCATACCTATTTACCTTTTCCATTACCACCCTAGCTGGTCAATGCTTCATTATAGAAAATTTTATTTATTATGAGCAATTTCTTCTTTCTTTCCTCCTCTTTTCATCTATTTTTTTTAATAGTTTCATTATCATAATCTTACCATATTTTTATTTTTATTTTTTCTTTTTACTGATCAATCAAGTCCATCTATCTTGGTAGGCCGTAAATTCGAGGACGAATTTATTTCTAAGGTGGGTAGATTTGTAACTCCTCCTCTCGAATTTTCAAAATTTTATTTTTTATTTTGTTACCATGTTTAAATCTTCGTCGAGACTTTGCAAATGTTATTTGATCAAAAGTAGTTTTAAATTAAATATTTTGAGAATGCTAATTTGTTTTAATAGATATCCTATTAAATTATATTGTTAGAATTATGGAAGGTGTTTTGTGACTACCTTGGATTTAATTGAATATTAATTTAGATAATTATTTGTAGATTATAAATATTTATAGAATCTTGGAATATGTTGTATAATTATTCGACAATGTTGGATACTATCTATATTATCGTAATAAATAATGTTGTTTTAATATGTTATTTGACAAATATTAAATGTCATTTTAAAGTTATGTCGGAATTGAATTATCTATGAATATAGAATAAATATTTTAAATTGTTATGATTAGACCAAATTTTTTTGGACTTAAAAAGTTATCCTATTATGAATTTATAATTTAAACTTTTGACAAGATTATTTATCGTTATCTGTTAATGAATCACGATTACGATTAGATCAAGCTGTATTCTATGTTATTTGAATTAAATAGTGGAATATTTATCTGTTAGGAATTATATGATTTGATTAAGATTTATACTATTTGCTACTATCGCATAATACTTTAAATTATATTTTCGATCATTTTAAGATACTCTTTCCAAGCCAACCATCCACCTGTATAGGACTAATTCTTATCTACATGGGAACCAACTAAACAACTTATATCCCTACTCCTATCTCTACACCCTTTATGTACTATATATAAATATGGAACGCATATGTTTCCCCTCCCAAACCGAGACTCCACCGCCCCTGCCTTTTTCGCCAACACCATTACCAGCAACATCACCACCCTAACCGCATCGCCTCATCCCTTCTCCGCCCCGACCGGGCCATATCAATATCCTGCCGCCATCCCCGCAGCCACTCGACGTTGTGCCACCACCTTCACCCATTGCTCCGTCATCACACGCTACCATATATCCCCGTTCACAAATAGCCAAATCATGTGTGTGTGTCCGTGTCACATTCACCATCACCATAGTCTGTGTCCCTGTGTCCGCAGATCTACGTGTCCATCACCATCATCATCCGTAGCTAACCATAATCGTGTCCAGGACCGTGTGTCTGTGTCATATCCATCTTATTCCAATTTTACAAATACAAATCAATACAGGTGTCCGACCCGGACACAAACAAACGAACCCCGCCCTTCCATGTTCCAGTCCACCGCCGTGGCTCCGCCTCTCCGGCACCCCTCGCCCCCAGATCTCCAAATCACTACCACCCAAAATCAGAGGATACCCATACCTTGCCGCACCAGGCCTCCCGTTGCGACCAGCCCTCCTCCGTCAGCGAGCGTTGAGCCCGTGCGTACTACATCGCCGGCGCAGCATTGTCCTCGAGCGTCGGCTCCCCATGCCTCCTTGGTCTGTCGAAGTCCTCGTCGAACGAGCTGTGCAGTAACGACCCAGCGCCGTGATCGCCGGGACCACCCATCGACGTGGCCGCGTCTTTCCGGCGCCACGAACCGCACCGAGATTCCTCAGCGCCGACTTCTCCAATCCTGGGCGACCTCCTCGCCGATGTGAGCCCTCTCTGTCCCGATCGTTCCACCTCCCGAGCCGCCATGGTGCCAGCACAGGCGACCGCCGGGCCGCACCGAGCATAGGCATCCGCCCCGGATCTGTGCCAACGTGGTCGAGACCGTACCATCCCTTCACCTCCGAACGGGCCGCCGTGCGCGTCTCCGGCAGGCGCGCCGAGCCATCGTCCCCGACGAAACCCTCTCTTCCAGTGGTGAGCACAACCCTCTCACACTCTCTTTCCAAATCTTTGGTTATAATTTCCCCTCTTTACAAATAAGCACTGGGAACAGAGCTGAGCAAATGCACTAATTAAATAAAGGGAGTATGTATGCATATTTTGTGGGTATACTTGTATATACAAACAGTATATTAATCTATTACTGTTAGTATAGGTAGGTATTTAACAGGTATATTATTATTCCCTTAAATACATAATTTTTGCATTAATGTGGTAGCTTTGCTATTATGAAACATTATTGTTAGTAGAGTATTTTTAATAAATAATTATGGATATATATATATATATATATATATATATATATATATATATATATATATATATATATATATATATATATATATATTTATTTATTTATTTATAATATTGATATTCTTATTAGGTTACTTTTCCCTAAAATAAGATAGATACCATTATAGCCAAACAGAGAAGAGTATTTTGATAAAACTGAGTTGGAAAAATATTATTGCGATATTTCTATCTACTTTTAAAATATAGTATTTTGCTT